>CABHPR010092674.1:0-12083 GCA_902168415.1 Peromyscus melanophrys
GGTTGGGACGTTAGAAATCTTTTTGTTTCTGTGAGTCAAGGATTTTGAAAAGGAACTACCAACTTGCCCAAGGAAACGAAAGGCAAATTCTGGTCCCTTAACTTTGTGTTCGTTACAGGTACGCTCCCAACGGATTCTTCATAAACACTGGGTAAGCTACAAGGCCAGAGTGTTTACAGAGTTCCTTATGACCTCACCAGCTGAGAACTAGTGGGGATTGAGGAGGTTACACCTGAGGAAAAGCTGTTACTAAGGGACAATCTTTATCCCCACGACGTCTTCAGTAAGCCTCCAGATCTCTTTGGCTGTCAGGCACTGCATTCACTCCTACTTGACTAAATTTGGGAACCACACAGCTGAGCAGTATATATTAACTGCCTGCCAGCTTATGAGAAGTAACACCTCTGACATGGGGGTTATGGTCACAGTGGCCTGGGTTACTTTGCAGAAACTTGAACTTTGGCTAAGACAGAGTCTTCACTGGAGGCTACAAATACCTGAGGGATAAACATGGTAAATGCTTGGCATCTGCCCTCCTACAGTGCCCATTTTGCTGCCTTAATTCCTGGGTCAGCTCTGTATAGAGATAAATGTTCATCGTTTGAAAAAAAATGTTTTATCCAAGACTAGTATAACTTGACCTGTTGCCCATTGGAGCTGGTATTTCTTCACCCCACCCTTGTGCTTTCTAAGCAGCTTATGTACCTACAGTCTCTATAAACCAAGAGACCAGAATGTTTTATGAGAAACCCAGCAGTTTCTGAGCAAAGCTGACTACTCATTAGCCCACCAAATAAAAGGATTGTGTGTGTGTGTGTACACAAGAAGCATGTCTTTTGAAACCATGTTGGAACTAGTGGACAGTGACCAAACCACAGTCTATCCCAGAAGAATCAGAAGCCCGCTGTGTCATCTTGTTAAGTGAGCAGCCCAGTCCCCTCTTTAGTCCGTGTTAGCCTCCCTTTGTTCTTACCTGGAAGAGCCAATAAATGGAGCCTTGCCGTGCCTGTCTATGTTCACACCACACGCTTGGAGCCTGGCTTGGAAGTACACATTTAGAATCTGAACTACTCTGAAGGCCGAGGCAAGAGCATCACAAGGATCAAGATCTGCCTGTAGAAAGACCCTGTCTCAAAAAGTCTAAAGAGGCCTGAGGATATAGCTCAGAGCACGTGCACATCCCAGAAATGCAAAAGCAAATGTTATGACTTGGTCTCCTTATGTTGTTCCCGAGCCATAAATCCTGCTATCCAATCTCAGTTTTAGTCCATGGTTCCTTGGCTTGGAGGCTTCAGTGTCTGTCTGAGACAGAACATCATGACGGGAGCATGTGTGAAACAAAGGCGGTCACAGCAGCAGCTGGAAGGCGAGGGTGGATAACAGAAACAAGATAATATACTTCCTCAAAGCATGTTCCCAAGGACCTGCGCTCAACATAGCCCTAAGTTTCCACCATCTCCTAATAGCCCATCAAAGGATTAATTCATAGATGGATCAAAGCCCTCATGATTAATCTCTTCCCTAAAGCTCCACATTTATTTAGACATCTCATGTAGCCGAGGACAACCTTAATTGCTAGGATTGCAGCCACTAGTTCATGTGATGATAGGGTTGAAATCCAGGTCTATGTGCATGCTAAGCAAGCCCTGTACCAGCTGAGCTTCATGCCCAGTCTGCATTTGTTGGCCTCTATATGCAGGCCCCAGTGGTAAGTGCGCCCTTCGGAAGCTCCTATTATTAAGAACTGGAGAAGCAGCTGGGTGTGGTGGCGGTCTAGGAAGGCAGTCTGGTGGTGTGGAATCTTTCTGTCCACTGTGAAGATGTGCCACTCGGATTGGTTTATTACAAAGCTGAATGGCCAATAGCTAGGCAGGATTTCCAGGCGCAGAGGATGCTGGGAAGAAGATGGGAGGAGACATGGTGGAAGCAGGAAAGCAGGATGGACAGTGTGTAGATGAGGTAAACAAGTCTGGAGCAGCACATAGATGAATAGAAATGGGTTCATTTAAGTTATAAGACTAGCTAAAAACAAGCCTAAGCTATTGGCCGAGCTTTCATAATTAATAAGTCTCCGTATCATGATTTGGAAGCTGGCTAGCAGAACAGAAAAAGACTCACTACAGGCTGGTAGTTCTCGGAGCTTGGGGCCAGTCTGATCTGTCTAGTGAGTTCCAGAACAGTAATGGTTGCATAGTGAGACCCTAGCCAAAACAAACAAATAAACAAAGCCCCAAACTTTGAGGGTCCACCCAGGACCATATTCCAAATGTCTCATACACCATTGTTGAGTGTGGACTTAAAAGCCATGGGGAAATGCTGAATAGTTGTTAGCTGGGAAGCAGTATGATGTGTTTTGTATCATTCCTCTGCTGCAGTGTAGGCCATGGACTGAGGCTGTTGAAGACATGAAAGTAAGAAAATGTTGAGAGTTGGAATGCGGGGAGTGATTGAAGAGAAGGCTGAGGATATAAACTAGAGCTGTTTCCCAGGACAAACAGCTGAGCCTTGAACTGAGGGATGGAGGAGAGAGCAGAAGCAGCCAGCTAGAGTGCCAGAGATCTGCTGTTTCCACTTAGGGCAGCGGATGAATGCTGACATGATTGAGACAAAATAAAATGCAGGAATGAGTGTAGGAGAGAGTTCAGCTAGGCCTGTGTTGACTCTGAGGGCTCTGGGACACCCTGGAGATGCACCGTTGGTGCTTAGACATGCTACGCTAAGCACAGAGCAGGTTCCCTATGACTGTTTACAGAATGGAAGAGCATGGCACGGGAAAGTTGAAGGTGTGAAGCGAAGGAAAACCTACTAAGGAGACAGATGCAGGCTTTGGATGACCTTAATTGATCTACTTCTTCATGCCCAGTTGTAGTAGTCTGGCTTTGTTAGTCATTAAGCCTAATAATTGTTGAGTGAATTAAATTTTTCATGCTCACTAAACCAAGACAGCTTCATCCATTATTCAAACACCAATGGCCCCTGACAAGTCTGACTCAGAACTGACTACAGCAGACAGACAGCAACTTGCATTGAGCAGAAACTACTTTTCCTGGGCTGGTGATGATCCTCGGCATGCTGGGCAGAGGAGATAATCAAGGTATTAGATTGTGCGATTGTAGACTAACATACATGTTCCGAGCATTTCAGGGAAACTAGGTGAGGCTATATTTGGTACATTAGATGAAATGCGTCTTCAGTTTACACTACTTTCAACTGAAACTCTGTGAACCCTATCTTAAGTTGAAGTACAAAAGTATTTGTAGTCAGGATGACAAAGACCAAAAGAGAAGTTCAAGGCAGATGAGATGGGTCAGGAGGTAAAGCCTGCGGCCAAGGCTGAAGGCCTGAATTTGATCCCCGGGACTCACATGGTGAAAGGAGATTCTTACAGTTGTCCTCTGACCATCATACAAGTACATGCACGTGCCCCGTGCACATCCACAAATAAAAATGTAATAGACAGAAGTTCCTGCCTTTGTAACAGGACCCCAGACGTAACACAGCTGACACCATGATGGAAGTACTATCAGGCCTTAAAATCCAGCATGTAAGTAGGCAGTAACACCTGCCAAAATGAGAACCAAGACCTAATCCATCAAAGTCCATCAATCTGGGAAAGTCTCTAATGTACCAACCTTGCTTTTTGGCTTCTGTAGTTCCGAATCTGACCAACTGAGGTGTGTCAACCCAGGATGTGGGTTTTTTTTTTTTTTTTTGGTTTTTCGAGACAGGGTTTCTCTGTGTAGCTTTGCGCCTTTCCTGGAGCTCACTTGGTAGCCCAGGCTGGCCTCGAACTCACAGAGATCCGCCTGCCTCTGCCTCCCGAGTGCTGGGATTAAAGGCGTGCGTCACCAACACCCGGCCCAGGATGTGGTTTTTATGCTTAAAAGCCCACTCTGAGAAAGGCTCAGGACTGCACTGGGGTCCCAAACACCCAGTGTAGTTACCAGCCTGGTAATAAAGACTTTCTATGGCTTGAACCCATGTCCGATAGATAGGTCTTCTCTGGTAGACACTCCACAATACCTTCTTATAATTACAAAACTTTTTAGATATTATTCTTTATAGTTTGGAAGATAATTGTTTTTTTTTGGGGGGGGGAGGACAGCATTGCATATAAAACAAATTCATTACGTAGTTGAAGTGATTTTCAATCCCTGATCCCCCTGCCTCCACTTCCAAGGTGCTGGGATTTCAGGCTTGTACCATTACTCTACTTTGAAAGATTTAAAACTTGCTCATACTCAATTAAGAATGAATGTTAATAGGTGACTTCAGATTATTTTTAGGTAATTTCAGTTTACTTGATGGAAGTAATTATTTTGTTAAACATTCCTTACTTTATATAAATGAAGTGGAAAATAAAGGAACTTTCAATTGCAGTAACAAGATTCCTGATAATCAACTTGGATTATTTTGGCTCCGTTTCATAGGTTATCATCTGTGGTCACTCTGGGCCCGTGGCAAGGCAGTCCCCAGCAGGAAATGTGTAGAAGTAAAGCTGGCCATCTCATGGCTGCAAATAGAAGGTAAACCAGGGGTCCCATCCCCTTACGAGGACTTGTCCCCACATGTAACTTCACTAGGCCCCACCTCCTACAGCCCCCCCACTTCCCAAAGTACTATAGGCCTTTGAGGTAAATTTAAGACAAACTACAAATTGCTTATAAAAAATGTTTTTTTTGTTTTTGTTGTTGGGTTTTTGTTGTTGTTGTTGTTGTTGTTGTTGTTTGAGACAGGGTTTCTCTTTGTAGCTTTGCGCCTTTCCTGGAACTCACTCTGTAGCCCAGGCTGGCCTTGGACTCACAGAGATCCACCTGGCCCTGCCTCTAAAAAAGTTAAAATAAGCCAATGGAGACAAAGCAAAGAACACCTATCAATGGAAATGTAACTATGAGTAAATACTAAAAAATACTTGTCTGTTTTGAAGCAAAGAATTATTCAGCCCATTCTAGCATTCACGGGACAGAAAATACAGCAGTAGGTTGCCCCTTGAGCCTTGGTCAAGAAGTGTTTACTAATAGTCTCCTGGAAGATGTGTAAAGAAACTCTTAACCCTTCTTACTTCTCCCACATGGAATCCTTCTGTCACACTGAGGCAACATATATTATTGAAATGTTTTTGTTTTGTTTTTAATAAAAGGAATCATAGATGATAGTTTGCTTGTGACCCCAAGGTCAAATGTAAGACTTTATAGTTACTGAAATAGGGGTCCAATAATATAAAGGAGCTACATCCAACAAGCCTTCATAGGAGTAATCAACACTTCTTGGGTACCAGAAAGCAGGTTAGCTTGGGTGCCTGCCTGAGCCACTAGAGGAGGTAACTGGGTCATTTGACCTACAGGCCAAGTGAAAATCCTGTTTAATCCTGTTTTGCTTAGAACTAACCCGAGTAGAAGGAATCATTCCTCCAGTTCCAGTTACTAAGAGAAACAATCCAGCCCTCTTGCATCTTGCACTTTTATCCCAAACTTCCCAGAGACTTCTGCATCGTTTCAGGTGTATTTCAGCCTCATTGAGTTGTTTCTACAAGCAGTTCATGTTGGCTCCAGGAACACTTTTCCCTTACCTCCCCCCACACTGTAGCGTGTATGCTGGAAGAAACAGGTAAGCATAAGCCGTGTTTACGGCCTCCACACACACCACAGTAGTTTTTATATTTAAACATTTTTGATCACTTCAAAAAGTTCTTTGTACATACTGCCTATTTATTTCTAATTACATTTTCTTTAAATAACCGAATAATACCAAAAACTGGACAAACATACTAAAATAGCTGATACTCATTTTCCCTTTAACAGTCCAAAACCAGACGTATCATCTATACACACAACCTATTTTTATTACAAGGGACACATGATTGATTTTGTCAGCTTTATTAACAAACAGAAATCACTAAATATATATTATTTATATAAATTATGTGATGAATTCAGCAAATAAAGGAGATCTATAAAATGCTGTGGTTTGCTTTGTGGATTTTAATTGCGAAATTTCTTCTTTTTCCGGAACTTCTTTCCTGCTGCATTTGCTGCTTTCTCTGCCATGATTTCCGAATACTTCCTTCGGTTAAATCTGAAGAGAAAAACAAACCTTTATGCTCCAATCTAAAGCACGATGTATCAGGTGTATGAGGTATCAGCAGTTACTACAGTTTTAGGAAGGAGCTAATCTCAAAATGCTCTGTGCTGAGCTGCCTTGTATATCACATGCTACCAAATGTCAGGAGGCCGAGGACAGCAGTGGACAAGGCAGCAATCAAGTCTCTGTCCTCAGAGTTTGTAATTCGTTTTATTTAGGTTTTGAGATGGTGTCTTGCAGTGGCTGACCATGAACTTCCTATGTATCATAGGCTGACCTCGAACTCACAACCTGCCTTTCTCAGCTTCCTATGCATTGGATTTACAGATGTGCACTGAACTCAGCCAGAGTTTGTATTTAAAGACCAGTATCCATTTACCAGGTGACGTTAGATCTGGGTATAAATGTGGGATAAAAATTCAGAAAGGACAAACAGTTTCTACATAATAAAAACAGTACTATTGACATTTCTTAGAAGCTCAGAGCCAGGTGTACGGGCACACTTGGGAAGCAAAGGCAGGCGATCTCTGATCCACAACAGCCAGAGCTACATAGTGAGAGACCCTGTCTTAAAAACCAAACCAAAACAAAACCCCTTAGAAAACAGAGAGCAATGATTTTTAGGTCTGCTCTCCAGATAAGAGATTTGTTAGGTAAAAAGTATTTCCAAAGGAACACTGAGGCATCATCCCTTCTCACCCTCACTCTGAGGGTCCATGTGCAGTTTAAAGGCTACATGACATAGGGCTTGGCAGAAATAGATGAGGATCTAACTTTATGCCAAATACTAAATTAATTGTTTTGTTATTCTCATAAAAACACAGTCACCAAAATGTAATCTGAAAACCTATAAACTCTGTATTTAAAGAAAAGCATACACATTATACGGTGGCGGTCGCCTTTAATCCCAGCACTTGGGAGGCAGAGGCAGGCAGATCTCTGAGTTCGAGGCCAGCCTGGGCTACAGAGCGAGTTCCAGGAGAGGTGCAAAGCTACACAGAGAAACCCTGTCTCGAAAAACCAAAAAATAAGTAAGTAAATAAATAAATAAAATAAGATGTAAATTACCTCCTGAACTCAGAATCAGCCAGCAGCTCTTCCACAATAGTCTTTTTCCTTTGTTTCTTGGGAATTCTTGAATGGTAGAAGTCAGCTGGATTATCAACAATGGTTCCAACCTAAGAAAAATTGATGGAAATAAGTGATGCAGTACCTGGATGTTAAGTTGCTCCACATTTCAGTATAGGTCTAAGGGTTTTTGCAGAAAGGAGCAGAAAGCACAAGCTTACATGACACATGGATTACAGTTATGCCATTTTTAAAGGCAAAAATAAAACACCTATTAGCCAGTCCACTGGTGCTACCGATGACATTTCCCATTAGAGTACAGGAGGTCCAAACTTTATGTTCTTCAGCGCTAAACAGTAAGTTCATGGTGAATAGCACAAAACACTATAAACGGTGCTTTCTAATCCAATGTCGTACATTTAAATTCTACATGTCTATTTGATTTTAGATTATCATAAATACTGCCGGCCTAAAAGCTGTTTAGTAAAGGTTCTACATTATTCATTCAGCTGACGTTTACAGGATGATTACTATGTGCCAGGCACTGTGCTTAGGTGGTGGGAAAACAAGGACTGAACATCCAGTCCACGCCAGGAAGGAGCCACAACCTTCAGGCAGAGCCAGGCAGACACTGAACACTACAGTGCAGATGATGCCCATGGAAGAGAACACTATATATACATGGCTCTGAAGACCCAGTGACCAGGCTCATTAAAGGAGGTAAGCATGACGACATTTTAGCTTGGCTCTCTGTAGTAAACGGTGACCAAGCAAACAAGGGAGAGAAGTCAGAGCAGTAGAGACTGGTACATGCTCTGAGAAGGCCGAGTAGCTGACTGAGTATGGTAACATTCAACAGGGCTCAATAACAAAGGGGTGGCAAGCGAGTTTGGGCGCAGATCATGAAGGTCCAAAGGAAGTGATATAGACCACCCAGAGGTCACCAGAATTACTCAAGCTTCTCAGAAGTAGAACATGAAGACAAATATGGAAGTAAATTACAGAATACCACACTAGCTACAATCAGGCTGAGGGGGAGAAATCTGGAAACCAAGTGAGTAGAAAAGGGTTGAGAAGAGTGGAAACAGGATCAACTTGCTCGCTCACTGGGAGACACTGAAAAGCAACTTTTGAATGTCTTTCACTGTCTATCTGCCCAGGAACGCTTTGAAAAGAGAAAAGGAATGAAACAAGTCATTTCCTTTCTCTCTACGGCCTGCATCAACTTTTGCTCTTAGGTTAGTACCAGCCACACATTCAGATACAAAAATTTGGTGAGTTTAACAGAACTAACCTTGATGCCAGCTACCATTTTTAACCATGCCCCTCTGTACTGAGGACACATTATAAAATGATGGCTCTAGTCATTATAAAGCCTAAGCAGACACTGACCACAGGCTGGGTATGCACATGTAAACTCTTTCTTATTTTGCCATGCTATTCTCCACATAACCTAACCAGTATTCTGTCTATATACCTGGAAGTACTTAGGGAAACCATCTCTGTCATTTTTCTTGTAAAACCTCTTTGGGTCCATGCTTGCTCTCATCTTCAATGCTTTGAGGTCATTTTTCAGTTCATCTGTCAGTTCTGGAGCTTTCATGCCAAACCAACCATTACCAGCTGTTTTTTGTCGTTCTTTCTGAAATACAAGTTTTAAAAATAAACATAAAAAAAAGATTCGTTTTACTTATATGTACGTGCACATACATGTGTATGCAGGTGCCCATGGAGGTGAAGAGAGTGAAGATTTCCTGAGCTAGAGTCACAGGAAGTTAGGAGCTGCCTCATGTGGATGCTGGGACCAAACGTTTGTCCTCTGTAAGAGTAGCAAGTGTTCTTGACCACCAAGCCATCTCTCAGGCCCCCAAAATCAACATTCTAACTCTTCTTTTTTTTTTTTTTTTTTTTTTGAGCTGAGGACTGAACCCAGGGCCTTGTGCTTGCTAGGCAAGCGCTCTACCACTGAGCTAAATCCCCAACCCCATTCTAACTCTTCTTTATGAGAGTATAGAGACTAATTTCCCTAAAGTTAGACACACTGCCTACTGTGCTATACAGGTGACTCCCATAAAATTATAAAAGAGAAAATTGTGTGAATTACTTGTTTGTGGTAGTACACAGCTGTGACCTCAATACTTAGAAGAGACTGAGGATGGATGATTGTGAATTCAAGATGCCAACCTGGGCTACCCATTCAGACTTGGGAAAGGGAGCATTTACAAGGGCTGGGGATATAACTCAGTTGATAGGGTCTCGCCCAGCATACGTGAAGCTGTGGGGTTCACTCTTCAACACTGCATAAACTGAGTATGGCAATGCACACCTGTAACCCCAGAATTTGGGAATTGGTGGCCAGAGGATAAGAAGTCCAAGGTCATCCTCTGCTTAGCCAACCCAGGATATGAGACACTGTCTCAAAAAACAAATAAAAAAGCAAAACCCCAGTTTTACAGAAAGCATTTACCTCCCGGATCCTTATAAAAAGAATTAAGTCCAACAAACAAAAACACCCAAAACATTTCTTTGGTATAGCATCAGTTTCATAAATGATGGTTTTCCTGGTGATAATTTCAGGGAAAGGAACACACACAGAGCTTCCTTTTTTTTTTTTTTTTTTTTAGGAGCTGGTATACATGCATTATTTTTTTTAAGGATCCGAGAAACTAACTCTCAACAAAATAAAACAAAATTACTATTCTTTTGAAAACTCTACCAAGCACTTCGTTTCATTCATCCAAAATGATTTCGTGCCTGCCACATGCCAGTGTGCTGCATTATTAGCACCTTTTATAACTGCTTGTAAGTTCAAGTAGTAAAATAAGTTTGCTTACACTGCTAAATTGTTTCCCTTCCCTCAATTGCCAGACTAAGTAGATCAGAGTTTTAAGTTGGTTGTATTAACTCTGTGCAGTAGAGTGCTAGCCTTCAGTAATGTATTTAAAAGCCAAATGATATGGACGGCAAGCCTGTATGCTGGCTGTCACTGTTTAAGGTGTATTTTCAAAAGCTGTATTTATGGGGCAGAAGCAATAACTCAGTGACAGGGTACATGCTTACAACATGCACAAGACCCCAGGGTTCACTCCCAAGTACCAAAACAAGCAAAACCAGAAACTGTATTTGTGTGCAAAGATGTGAAAAGCCACACTAGACATGCTGATGGAACCATATTTGATGGGCCTTAGTGCCTCAGAACTCTGGTCCTGTCTACAACAGATGAATACACAGAGCTTAACTGCACAATCACATTATCACATCCCCTGAAGTCCAAAGGCAAAGCACATGTAAGCAATCTAAACAGTAACTTCCTACTTACCCTGCGCTGTTTCTGAACTTGATGCTTTGATTCACTATATGGAGGGACACAATAATTTTTTTCAAAATCAGGTGTAATGACAGCTTTCTGCAGAAGCTAGAAAATACAAAATTATTTTTTTTTAATCTTTCTTTCCCATTTAAACTTAGGCTTTTAAATTGTGTGTACGCAAATCCACTAATCTATTCCTGAATGTTTTTTGCACTTTAAAGAGGTACATGCTGCCAAACCTCCTGGCCTTGTTTTTGATCCCTGGAACACACAGGGTGGGGACATGCAGCTACTGCAGGATGTCCTTAATCTTCTCAGAAATACCACAGCACAAACACACAAACACACACACACACACACATACACCCAAACAAATGCTTAAAAAATTAGAGCCAGAAAATAGGACCCCTGGGACTTTAAGTTGTGGATGGAAATAATAATAATAACAATGCTGATCTTGAGTTAATTTATTTCAAGTATCATCTCTTACAGATAAAACTCCATTCATAAAAAAACAACTATTCCAACAAGATGGAAAAAGAGCACAATAGACCAATACAGTTTTGCCATAGGGAAAGTAGTCATTTTCTAAGAACTAAAGAGGATGGGACAGTTCATGAGCTTACCTCAGTTTTCTTTTTCTCCTTGATCTGTGTTAGGGTTTTCTTGTGAGGCTGCAGTTTGTCTACATTGAAATTAATATACAAACCGCCCAACTGCTTGATACTCAGTCCAGGGTCTATGCTGCTGCTTGTCAACTTCAGACTGAAAGAGAAAAGGTCACTTAAAGATCAAGTAAGACAAAATGGAAACAAGGTTACATGTTAAAATCACACATGGAAACAGAGCAACTTATCTGTACAGTGCAGTTCCTAAAACACTGAATAAACATGTGTATCTCATACATTCACTTAGAATAAAGTCTAGGATGAATAATGAATCAACACTATTGGTGAAGACATCCAAAAGATTCCCATGATTTTCTAGGAGAACTAAGCAAATAACATGCCCACACATTTCTTAAAGTACTTGAAGAAAAGGCATTCAGTTGAACTTCACACACTGGAGGACACAGTTCACAGAAAGACACGCTGTATCTCTACACCAGGGAGAAAGAGCAGCTCTGAACTTAACAGGCTACCAACTCTACAATTCTTTCCTAGGCAGACCAGGTATGGTGTAGGACTATAATCCCAGCCATCAGGGCTGAGGCAGGATTTTGTGTTCCAGTCTAATGTAGGCTACAGAGAGATCTGTGTGAAAGAAAAAAGAATTGTTGCTGGGTGAATTAATGGCAGTGTTTCTAAATACATCTCAGGGGGCAATGAGCACCAACCCTACAGAAGCAGAAAAGACGGCATACTCCAGACCACCAACCCAGCCTCTTCCACATCTGGCCCCAGTTGTCATGTTTTTATAGTGAGAATGTTTACTTTACAAAACCAAGAGTCCTTTTTATAAGCCAGTACTCTCAGACTGAAAGTCAGCTTCTTCTCTGATCATTCTCATAAACCATGTAGTGTAGTTCAAAGTACAATGAGCCTCCACTGGAAAGTGGAGTCTATTACAGTGCCTTGGTAGTGGTTCTTATCTTTGAATGTACATTGGAATTAATGTGGGAAGG
>CABHPR010092682.1:2415-14580 GCA_902168415.1 Peromyscus melanophrys
ACACACACACACACACACACACACACACACACCTAAAAATAAAATAAATCTTGGGGCTAGAGAGACGGCTCAGCCGTTAGGAGTACTGGCTATAGAGGACCTGGCTTCATCTCCCAGCAGCCACATGATATCTCCAGTCATTTGTACCCCAGTTCTAGGGGACCTGATGCCCCTTTTGGCCTCGGGAGGCACCAGGCATACATATGGTACTGGCAAACACTCATATATATATAAAATAATTTTTAAAAATTAAAGGAGGAAGTCTTTAAGTTTGGGTGTGGTGGCACATGCCTTTAGTCTCAGCACTTGGGAGGTAGAGGGAGGCAGATCTTTGGGAGTTCAAGGCCAGCCTAGTACACATTGTGCACTTTTGCACAGCCGGGGCTACATAGAAAGACCCTGCCTCGAAAATAAACAAACAAACAAACAAATAAATAGTGGATAGATAAATAAATAAATAAATGTAAATCTTAAAAAGAGCCCTCAAAGTTGGGCTGTAGAGGTGGCTCAGCAGATAAAGGCACTTGTTGCCATGCCTGACGACCTGAGTTCAGTCCCTGAGACCCAAGTGACAGAGGAGAGAACCAACTCCCAAAAGTCATCCTCTGATCTACATACACGCACATACATACACACAGAGAAAGACTTAAAGAGCTAATTAAAAAGAGTGCTGACACGCTGGCTCAGCAGATACTGTGCGCTTACTGTGCAAGTGCAGGAACCTGAATTTTATCCCCAGAACCCACAGAAGGTGGGGGGAAAGAACCATCTCCACAGAGTTGTCCTCTGACTTCCTCCCAGTAATAAAGGGGGAAAGAAAAGACCTGAGGGAGGGGTGTATGGAGGAGGAGAAGTAAGTGGAATAAGAGGGTAGAAGGAGAGGACCAGAGGTGGTTTTATGGAGGTGATGGTTCTGAGTTGGACCATGGAGCTGAAGGGTGGGTGGGGCTTACCCGATGTTGATGGAATTGGCGGGTGGGCTTAGATATACACAGGGTCAGGGGTATGGCAAAAAGGTAAATAGTGTGAGTGGATTGAGGTCTTGGAGAGGTGGGGGTGAGGGTGGGAAGTGCAGCTGGAGAGGCAGTCTGGGTTGTTTATAGAGGACTTTGCATGTGCTAAATACACAGATGTTCAGGTTTTATTTCAAAGGTGACCAAGTTGTTGAGGGACTTTACACATAAATGACCTGCTGAGAATGATGCTTTCTTCCTACTGTTGATTCAATGGGTTGGAGGTGGTGAATGCAAGTGTGAGCTTTGCAGAAATCAAGGCTGAAGCTAAGGCATGGCCATGGGCATGAAGAAGAGGTTAATATAAAAATATTCAAGAGAGCCTGATGTTGCGCACGCCTTTAATCCTAGCACTCCAGAGGCAGAGGCTGGTGGATCTCTGAATTTGGGGTCAGCCTGGTCTACATAGGAAGTTCCAGGACAGCCAGGATTACATAGTAAGCTCCTATTTCTTTTTTTTTTTTTTTTTTTTTTTTTTTTTGGTTTTTCGAGACAGGGTTTCTCTGTGTAGCTTTGCACCTTTCCTGGAACTCACTTGGTAGCCCAGGCTGGCCTCGAACTCACAGAGATCCGCCTGCCTCTGCCTCCCAAGTGCTGGGATTAAAGGCGTGCGCCACCACCGCCCGGCTAAGCTCCTATTTCTAAATAAATAAGTCAATAAGGATAATATTCCTAGACCTGGTAACTTACCACAAGAAGGAAGGAAAAATCTTGTCACCCTTTGGACTGGGTGACAAAGGATTGAAGGGCTGAGGCTGGAGAGGGGCAGAGAGGAAGTGGGGAAGCTGTGGCCAGAGAGGAAAGAGTGGTGTTGTGGAGCAGCAAATGCAGTTGACAACTAGCTTCCATGCCAGGTCCTGGGGAGAGAAGGTCCCGAGTACTGCTCATGGCTGGAAATCCCCCAAATGGTGCTTCATCGTCAGCATGAGGATGGTCTGTCCCACGGAGAGGCCTGGCAAGGTGGAGCGGTGCAAGGCAGCTTCCACAGCACACTACCCCCACCTCAGGGCAGAGCACACCTAAGGGGCCTTGGAGTGCACAGACATCGTAGTCACAGCTCCTGAGGCTGACAAGCCCCGGTGCCTCTGCCTGTAACAGAGCTCCATCTTGACATTTTCCAGCTGGTCATGTTAATGTCCCTGTGTTATAGGTCAAGAAAGGAAGACCCAGAGCAGGAAGTGACTTGTCATTTACACAGGAAGGTGGTGGTGCAGGGGGCCTTCCACTTCAGTTCGCTGATGCTTTCATTTCTGCCCCACACCAGCACCTTTTTACCGCTCAGGGAGTAGCCCAGGGGGGGCCAGCCCTGCCTCCCCAGGTGTATCTTTTAGTGGGAATGGCACCCGGTGTCTGGCATAAATGAGTGATTACGACTCTTTTGTTGTTTTTATGAGAGCATCTCATGTAGCATAGACTGACCTTGAACTTCTCCCAGTGTGCACCATCATGCAGTTTCATGAAGTGCTGGGGTGGGACCTAGAGTACAAGCTGTCAGCCGAGCTACCTAAGCCTGATAGTGTGTGAGTAGGATGACTTGATATCAAATGATACCTTTTTAAGTTTATTTAGGGTGTGTGTGGCTGTGGTATATATGTGTGTGTGCACACACGCACATGCATATGAAGCTAGAGGTCAAGATAGGGTGCCTCTATCAATTGCTGTCTGTCTTATTTTTATTTCTTTTCACTTATTTATTTAGGTTTTTTTGAGACAGGGTCGCACTGTGTAGCTCTGGTTGTTCTGGAACTCACTCTGTAGTTCAGGCTGGCCTCGAACTCACAGAGATTTGCCTGCCTCTGCCTCCAGAGTGCTAGGATTAAAGGTGTGCACCACAACCGCCCAGCATCCAGCTCTCTTATTTTTAAAATTGTGTTTATTATTAGTGTGTGTGTGTGCACACCCTGGCATGTGTGTGGATGTCAGAATGACTTTGTTAGTTCTCTCCTTCCATCTTCACTTGGGAGCAGGGATGGAACTCAGGAACGTTTTCCAGCTGCAAGCAGAGCCATCTCACTGGCCCCCTCTGCCCGTTCTTTGAGATAGCGTCTCACTAAGCCTGGAGCTCATCAGTTGCGCTAAACTGGTGGTGATGAACTCTAACTCTAGGGATCCGCCTGTCTTTGTCTCCCATCCACTCCCCATGCTCGAGTTAGGGTTTCAGAGGAGTGTACCCGAACTTGTGTGTGTGCTGGGGTCTGAACTCAGGTCCCCATACTTGCTTGGCTGCCCTTCACTGACTGAGCCATTCCCCAATGCCCAAGAGGAAAGTCTTTTAGATGTTAGATGTGCTTCCCGAGCTTTCCTGAAGCCCCCGGGACTAAGTACGGACACAGGGACATGGTGGGAGTGCACAATTTTGGATGAGAACACAGGTCTGTAAACACCAGGTAACTTGCAGCTCAGGGGAGTTGGCAGTTTCAACAGGAGATGGTGCTGTGTTCCTTGTGATGCGATTGTTCTCGTGGGTGTGGTGGTTTTGTGATTAAGAACAAGTAAGTAGGGTGAGTAAGCATCCCCTTATCAAAATGTTGGGGCCTGAGGGTTTGGGGGTGTGGAATTTTTTTTTTTTTTTAGATTTGCTTGTACATAATAAGATTTCTCATGGAGATGCTGCCCAAGTGTAAACATGACATTTATATATAGCTTGTACATAAGCCAAAGGTACATGTTTGTGTGTGAGTGTACATGCTTGTGTTTGAGTGCAGGTGCATGCATGAAATAATGTTTCATGGTGTGGAATTTTCAATTTGTGAGCATCATGCTGGCACTCAAAAAAATTGAAACTGGTGGGGTGGTGGCGGCGGCGTACACCTTTAGTCCCAGGACACAGAAGTAGGCAGATTTCTGTGAGTTCAAGGACAGCCTGATCTACAGAGTGAGTTCCAGGATGGCCGGGACTATTCCACAGAAAAACCCTGTCTCAAAAAACCAACAAAAAAAATTTTTTTTGAAACTGGCCGTGGTGGCACAGGCTTGCAATCCCAGGACCTGGGAGGGTGAGGATGGGAGATTGCTGGAAGTTTAAGATCAGCCTGAGCTAAATAGCAAGATTCTGTCTCAAAAAACGAAAAGGGAGGGGGATGAAGAGGGGAGGGATGGCTCAGAGGTCAAATGCTTACTACTCTTGCAGAGGGCAGAGTTTGGTTCTTGGCCTCTGTGTTGGGTGCACATTGGACCCAATGCTCTCTTCTGGCCTTCATGGACACCCACACTCAGGTACACATACTCTAACATAGACCCACATACAAACATGATTAAAAGTAAGATTAGCCTTTAATCCAAGCATGTGTGTATGTATGAGTGTGAGTGTGTGTGTGTATTTTGTTCCTGGGGAATTGAACCTAGGGCCTCATATATGCTAGGCAAGGGCCCTACCACCAAGTTATAGATCCTTAGCCTTTTTATCTATTTATTTGTTTGTTTTGTCTTGTTTTAAACAGGAACTTATTCTGTAGCTCAGGCTAACCTTGAATTCAGGATAATCCTCCCTCTCCATCCTCCAGATGCCGTAATTTTGAGTGTGTGCCACCACTCATAGCTAGAACTGCCGGGTAATTTTTGTTGTTGTGTTTGGATTTTGAGACAAGGTCTCTCTATTATGTACTTCTAGCTGTCCTGGGATTCACTATGTAGACCAGGCTGGCCTGGAACTCACTGGTGAGTGTTTTTTTGACGTGAAAAGACAGGACTCAGTGGGTGAAGATGCTTACCTCCAAGCCTGACCACCCAAGTTTCATCCAGGACCCGCATGGTAGAAGGGGAAACCAACTCCTTCAAATTGTCTCTGACCTCTACAAGCATACTGTGGCATATGTAGGCTCCCCCAGTAAATAAATACATGTTTTGACAGTAGGGTGCTACGAACTGAGGAGATTTAGGTGCTTCTAGAGTACAGATAAAGGGATATGCGGAGGGTGGGGGGCTCCCACAGAGTGTCAGTGTGAGCTTCTAACATCTGGATGGCCGAGGAGTGAGCAATGTGGGTGTCAGGAGGAAGTGAATCCCAGACAGAGGGACCAACGAGAGGAAAGCCCCTGCTATGGCAATGAGCTTGACATGTTCTGGGAACAGTGAGGAAGGAAACAGGGCTGGGTCAGAATGTGTGGGGTCCCAGAGGCATCAGAGACTCAGGGCAGGGCCTTCTGCGGGTGGCTTTCATTTTCGGTGTGATGGGAAGCAGTTTGAAAGTTGTAAGCAGAGGAATGACGTCATCTAACACGCTTGTGCACTTTAGGGTTTGCTGTGGCTGCTCTGTGGAAAACTAACAATAGGCCTCACGTAAGGAGGCGCGCACATACACAGGAAGCTGCTGCTGTAGTCTTGGTGAGAGAACTGACATGGTTTCGAAGGCAGAACTCGCTTCACTTCAGTTGCCAGTGAATTGAGTGTACATGTGAGTGTGGAAAAGGCAGAGTCAAGATAAGGCCTTGGGGTGTTTGCTTGCTTGTTTTAGGTCAGTTCTCTCGAAGTAGCTCGCTCTCCTTGAGCAGCAGTGGTCTCCCAAGTGCTGAGGTTATAGGTGTGGCCCACCCTGCTAGTGGGAGCCCGAAATTCTCTTGTTTTCCTGTTTTGTCAAGACACAGTTTTATTGTAGCCTAGGCTGCTCTCAAACTCGAGGCCGGTCGTCCTCGGGTCCCCCAGTGCTGGGGTCACAGGCATGTGCTGCCGAGGCCAGGGAGAGTGAGCTTTATACTCTGACCCGCTGGTTGGGTGCTGGTGCTGTTTTTACTGGAATGTGAAGGTGAGGCCAGGATATGAGTGTAGGAACTGGAAATCAGGTGGAAGGTGGAGGGCAGAAATGCAAAGCTGAGAATTTGTTTAGTTGTTGGTTTATTTGTATGCCATGAGGCAAGTTTTATTTTCATTAATCCTACAGTGTTCCGTAGTATCCCAGGGCAAACTGGAGCAGTCTGACTGGGCTCCTGAGACCCACAGGTCAATGGATCATGCAGAGTCCCTGGGTTCACAGTGTACTTTATTATTTGTGGCTTTTCCTCCAGGGGTTTCAGATGATGTAGATGGAGACTCTCAAGGTATTGAGAAAACTTCACTCCGCTTTTCCTGCTCAGTAGTCTCCTTGGTGGGTGGGACATTCTCCCACATCTGTTTTATTTTTCTTTTTTAATCTGTCTTTGAGGCAGGGTCTCTTTACATAGCCACAGCTCTGGCTGTCCTGAAACTCACTGTATTGACCTGGCAGGCCTTGAACTCACAGAGATCTGCCTACCTCTTTTTGTTTGTTTGTTTTTGTTTTCAAGACAGGGTTTCTCTGTGTAGCCCTGGCTGTCCTGGAACTCGCTCTAGAGACCAGGCTGACCTGGAACTCAGAGATCCTCCTGCCTCTGCTTCCTGAGTGCTAAGATCAAAGGTGTGTGTGCCACCACCACTGCCTGCTCGTTGACATGTTCTTTTTGTTCCTAGCACTCGGGAGGCAGAGGCAAGTGGATCTTTATGAGTTCGAGGCCATTTGGAGGACAATTAGGGGGAGTTAGTTCTCTCTTTCATCATGTGGGTCCTGGGGATTAAACTTGGGTTGTCAAGTACCTTTACCTACTGAGCCTCCTCACTGGATGGTGTATCCCCATTTTCCTTATCGAGCTCTTATAAAGCTGACAGTCCCCCATGTTCAAGTTGTCTGCCATTTTCTTAAAGTGGTCCGTGGAGCCTCACTCCTAGTTTGTTCTCCTGTGCTCATTTGCATGTATGTAGCAAGAGACCCATGTGGAGGTGCTGGAGAGAAGGCCCAGAGGTTAAGAGCACTGGCTGCTCTTGCAGAGGACCCAGGTTCAGTTCTCACACCCACATGGTGCCTCACAACCATCTGTAACTCTAGTTCCAGGAGATTCTATGCTATCTTCTGACCTCCTTGGGCATCAGGCACACAGGTGGTGCACATACATACATGTAGGCAATAAAACAATGAGAGAGAGAGAGAGAGAGAGAGAGAGAGAGAGAGAGAGAGAGATTTTTAAATCCTGGGACTAGGGCTGGGGAGATGTCTCAGTAGGTAAAAGTGTGCAGAATGTCCAGCACTCACATTGAAAAGAAATAAAAAATGAAACCTTGAGGCCAATGTGGTTAGGGTCGGAGGAAGAGAACAGCTAGGGAAGAGATGCCTTGCTTATGGCATGGGTGTTAGAGGGAGGAACCCCAAGGACTACTACCCAAAGGAAGCAGTGACATCCATCCAGACTTACTTCAAGGAGGTGAAAGTGGACACAGCTGCAGACTGGGCCACAGGCTTGTCCGTTACTGTAAGCAGCAGGTAGTGGGAGATTAGAGACAAGGCTGGACCGCAGAAAGTTGAAGAGACAAGAGCAGAGGCTGGATAGAGATGAGCCTTCCACAGGGTTTTCATCTCAGCTCCCAATATTAAAATCTTTTACATTTTAGAACTTTACTTTGTTTTCTTTCCCATGGGGTTTCTCTGTAGCCCTGGCTGTCCTGAAACACAGAGATCCTCCTGCCTCTGCCTCCTGAGTGCTGGGATTAAAGTATGTGCGACCACGTTTGTCAGAACAGCTTTATTTTTCTTGAAAACAGTACGGAGACTTTTCCTAACCTTACTTACACCAGCTCCCTGTGTCACCATCCTGCACTAGTGACGGCACATTTGTTTGGGGTTCTTGTCTCTTTGTTTGTTGGTTTGTTTTGTTTTTCAAGGCAAGGTTTCTCTGTGTAGCTCTGGCTGTCATGGAACTCCTACAGACCAGTCTGGCCTTGAACTCAGAGATCTGCCTGCCTCTGCCTCCCAAGTGCTGGGACTAAAGGTGTGTACTACCACCACCTCAAATTGGCACATTTGTTTACAAGTATTAAACAGGTTTTGATAGATATTATTTGTTTTTGTTTGTTTGTTTTATTTTTGTTTTTTCGAGACAGGATTTCTCTGTGTAGCTTTGGAGCCTGTCCTGGAACTTGCTTTGTAGACCAGGCTGGCCTTGAACTCACAGAGATCTGCCTGGCTCTGCCTCCCAAGTGCTGGGATTAAAGGCGTGCGCCACCACCGCCTGGCATTGACAATTATTATTAACGGAAATCCATACTCACATTTCCTTGGATTTTTACTTCATGACTTTCACTGCCCATAGTCCCATTCAGGACCCCCTGACACCGAACTGTCATGTGCCCCCTTAGTCTCCTCTGATGCATGACAGTTTCTCAGTCTTGCTTTGTTTTTGATGACTTTGACAGCCCTTAGGAGCACTCCCTTTCTCTTAGCCTAGGCCCCTGTCGAGGGAGGGAACAGTCTGTGTGTCAAGGGTATAGATTATCAACGTGACTTATCACAGCTGAACCTTGACCACCTGGCTGAGGAAGTGCCTGGCACATTTCTGCCCACAAAGCTTTGATTCTCCTCCTTTGCATGCTTCATCATTTGGAAGGAAGTCACTTTGCACACCCTGAGGAGTGTGGAGTTAGCTTCCTCTCAGAAGCGGGAGCTGCTATGTGAGTTATTTGGAATTCTCCTGGGGAGAGTTATGTCTTCTCATTTGTTTTATCATCCCAGTGATTATTTATTATTTATTTACATATTTTTAGCACTCTCCTACTTTCCAGTGCTGTTGGGTATTTCAGGTCCATTTTGTGTATTTCCTTCTCAGCCCCCAAATAACCAGACTTCTCAGGATCCTAGTATTGGAAAATAGTGTTAGAAGCTAAGGTCTCACATCAAGTGTGCTTATTGCTCTTGGTATGTTCTTGCTTCTCAGATGACAGCAAAGGAATATGTGTATGTGGAGTGGGTGGCAGTTTTATTTTTTTATTTTGTGCATTGGTGCTTTGCCTACATTTATGCCTGTATAAGGGTGTCAAATCACTTTGAGCTGGATTACAGACAGTTGTAAGCTGCCATGTGGGTGTTGGGAATTGAACCTGGTCCTCTGGAAGAGCAGCTACCGCTCTTAACCACTGAGCCATCTCTCCAGTCCCTTTTTCTTTTTCTTTGAGAAAGGGTCTCATGTATCCTAGACTCACTGTGTAGTTGAGGGTGATTTTGAACTTCTAACCTTCTAGCCTCCACCTAGGATTGCTTTAAATTATCATACCCAGTTTATATGGTGCTGGGGATTGAACCCAGGGCTCCATGCATGCTAGACAAGCACTCTCCTAACTGAGCTACATCACCAACCCTATGGGAATATTCTTTTCTTTATTTAAATTTCAATCATATGTATATGTGTGTATGTGTGAGTATATGACATGTGTTTGTAGGTGCCCTGGGAGGCCAGCAGCATAGCTGGAATTGGAGTTACAGGTGGTTGTGTGTACATAGCATGTGTGTAGAGGTCAGCAGTTTGTAGGAATGGGTTCTCTCCTTTTATCATGTAAATTCTGAGGACTGAACTCCATTGTCAGGCTTAGTAGCAGGTACCTTTACTCACTGAGCCATCTCACTGGTCCAGGTCCTATATCTTGTTTGTTTTGAGTGAGACAAGGTCTTGATACATAGACGATCTGCCTTTAACTTGCAGTCCTACTACATCAGTGTCCTCAGGCATGTGTCACTATGCCTTGCTGGTCCATTCAGTTGTTTGGGTGGCAGAGTGTCCCAGGTTTTTCATGCTTGCAGAGCAAGTGTTGTGTAGCTGGTCTTTCTTCGGACCACCATCTCCCGAATAATGACACAGAGACATTTTATTAATTACGAAAGCTTGGCCTTAGCTTAGGCTTGTTCCCAACTAGCTCTCAAAACTTAAATTAACCCATGTGTATTAATCCATGTTCTGCTATGTGGCTTGTTACCTCTCCTATATGTCTGACTTCTTCTGAGTCTCACTGGTGAATCCTTGCCTCTGATTCCGCCCCCCCGCCCCCAGTTCCTCTTTTTCCCCAGAAATCCTACCTATCCCTCTCCTGCTTAGCTATTGGCCATTCAGCTCTTTATTAAACCAATCAGAAGTTACCCTGACAGAGGCACATCTTCATAGTGTACAAAAAGGTTACCTACAACAGTGTTGTTACACACCAAGTCACCTGCCCAGTCCCTCCACCTTAGTTTTTTGTTTATTTGCTTGTTTGTTTAACACAAGATCTCACTATATTGCCTTGTCAGGCCTGGAACTCTCTAGATCGACTAGGCTGGCCTTGAACTCACCAAGATCCACATGCCTCTGCCTCCTGAATGCTGGGATTAAAGTTGTGCACTACTATGCCCAGCCAATTTTCTTTCTTTTCAAAGATTTATCTTTGCATTTTTAACTGTGCACATTTGTGTATGTTGCGTATGGACATGTACAGGTGAGTGTCCTGCTCTCTGAGGCCAGAGACATAGGACCCCCTGGAGCTGGAGTTACAGTTACAGCTGGGATTGTGAACCGCCTTTGTGGGTACTGGGAACTCAAGTCTGGTCCTATGCTAGAACAGTATGTACTTTTAACTGCTGAGCCATCTCTTCAACCTCTAATTTTTCTTTTCTTTTCTTTCTTTCTTTCTTTCTTTCTTTCTTTCTTTCTTTCTTTCTTTCTTTCTTTCTTTCTTTCTTTCGTTTGTTTGGCTTTTTTTTTTTGTTTTTTGAGACAGGGTTTCTCTGGGTAGCCCTGGCTGTCCTGGAACTCGTTCACTCTGTAGACCAGGCTGGCCTCAAGATCAGAGATCCGCCTGCCTCTGCCTCCTGAGGGCTGGGATTAAAGGTGTGTGCCACTACCGCCTGGCTAATTTTTCTTTTTACATTTATCTTGCTTTAACAAGTCCCTTCCAAATATTTCTTCTTAACCCTTTGGCTTTTGAAGCTGTTTGTTAATGATGAGCAGCACTTATCATTTCAGAGCACTTCGACCTTTTCCAGCCATAGATCTCAGATCCTTGCCTTTGTCCTGTTTGGAGCTTCAGTCTTGCCAGCGAAACACACTAGGATCACAGTCTTCTACTTTTTAATGTGTGTGTGGCTATTAAATCATTTGCACACTTGTCAGCTCATTTGATCTCTATAGTAAACCTGCACAGAAGGCAGGGCAGGACTGATTACTGAGATCAAGAGAGGTTGGATGGCTGGGTGGCGGTGGCGGCGGCGGCGGACGCCTTTAATCCCAGCACTTGCGAGGCTAAGGCAGGCAGATCTCTGTGAGTTTGAGGCCAGCCTGGTCTACAGAGCGAGTTCCAGGACAGCCAGAGCTACACAGAAACCCTGTCTTGAAAAGCAGACAACAACAAGAAAACAAAACATACAAAAAAGAGAGGTTAGATGGCTTGTCAAAGTCAGCAGATAATAAAAGATCATCTGTCATCCCAGCACTTAGATGTATGAGGCAGGAGGAGTGCCATGAGTTTGAGGACAACCTGAGCTTCATTGTGACACCTTGTCTCAAAACAAATAAGCAAGCATTGGGCATGCCTGTAGAGCTACATGTCTGTAGTCCTAGTATTTGGGAGGTAGAAGCAGGAGGATCAGGAGTTCAAAGCCAGCCTTGGCATGTAGTGAGTTTGAGGCCAGCCTGAGATCATAAGATCCCATCTCAAAAACAACTGGTGGATATTTCTGTCCTGCCAGCCTGCTCCCAAATAAATGCACAGAGACTTCTTATTAATTATGAAAGCGTGGCTGATAGCTTAGGCTTATTTCTAACTAGCTCTTATAACTTAACCCATTTCTGTTCATCTATGTGTTGCCATGTGACTTGTGGCTTTTACCTCTTTTCTTGCTTGTCTATTTCTTCTTGTCCACTGGGTCCCTTGTTCCCCGAGTTCTCTCTGGCTGGCTGTCCCACCTATACCTCCTGCCTAGCTAGTGGGCGGTTAGATTTTTATTAAACCAATCAGAAGGCTCCTTGTCAAAGACACATCATCACAGTGTACAAAGGATTATTCCACAACAAACGACAACCAAAAGGAGTGCTGGGGAGATGCTTCCACCGCTAAATCGCTGTACTGGAGCAAGGACCTGAGTTCAATCCTCAGAACCCATTTAACAGCCGGGTCAGGTGGTGTGTGTATCGCAGGAATGGCGAGGCAGAGACAAGCGGATCTGTGGCACTTGCTGGCCAGCCAGCCTAGCTCAGTGGGGGGCTCCAGGCCCGAGAAAAACTGTGCCAGTTAAGGAAGGCTTGTTGTCTTCTGGCATCCTCCCATACCCCCAAACATGGTTTAAAAAAGAAGAAGAAGAAGAAGAAGAAGAAGAAGAAGAAGAAGAAGAAGAAGAAGAAGAAGAAGAAGA
>CABHPR010092686.1:0-28435 GCA_902168415.1 Peromyscus melanophrys
TACCCGGCGGCATAGGCCGCGGAACTCTGTGGGGCCTGGAGCACCACCTGACGTGGCCCCGGTAGGCTGTGCTCGGACTTTAGGTACTCACCGACCTGCGTGGCTGGTAGATCTAGCAATTCTTATTTCACAGGAATGAAAGCAAATGCAAACCGAAAAGCGTGATTGTCTAAACAGCCCCGGGGCTCAGCTGCGTCTGCAGATGCAGTCACACAGATGACCCCGGGTCAGGGCGGGACGCTGGGCTCTCCACCCGCAGATGAAAGCATGTCCACAGCCGCAGCAGTTATGTGTCTGCCCGGCTTTCCTTGCTGTGGTAAAATACTGTGACAAGAGCAGCTTAAAGGCAAAAAGGGTCTATTTGGCGCACAAGGCCATGTTAAAGTCCAGCATTGGGGCCTGCGGAGCTCTCAGAGCAGGAACTTGAAGCCGCTGGTCACGTCCACAGCCTAGGGTAGAGAGGAATGAACGCGTGCGTGCTTACTGATGCTCAGCCCCCTCTCTATACTTGCTTGCCTAGGGAATGGTGCCACCCTCAGGAGCAGATCTTATTTGAATTAATGTAATCTAGACAGTCCCCCACAGACATGCCACAGGCTGGCCTGATCTAGACAGTTTCTCACTGATACCCTCTTCCTAGGTAATCCGAGGCTGTGTTAAGATGACAGTTAAAATTAACCATCACGGAGCTGGAAAGGTGACTCAGCAGTTCAGAGCACTTACTCTTTCAGAGGACCCAGGTGCTGTCCCCAGTAGCCACTTGGTAGTTCACAACCATCCATAACTCCAGTTCCGGGGGATCTGATGCCCTCTTCTGACTTCGGTGGGTATGCTCACATATGATGCACATACCTGCAAGCAAAACACTTACAAATAAATCTAAAATAAATAAAACTAACCGTGCTATTAGAAGGTATGGCACAGATTAAGGATAGATCTTCCTTCTTCAAATAATCTGATTAAGAAAGCCCCATTGGTGGGACTTAGACCTCAGAATGTGATGTACTGGCTAATTCATGATCTGTGCAGCGGGCAAGGGTGTGATAAAAGTTCACAGATGACAAATGTCTGTCAGTTCAGGGTTGGATAAACTGGAGCACACACGATTTTCACAAATGGGGGAGTTTATGGAATAATGGCCCTTGGTGGACTAGCCATCTTTGATAGAAAAAAACATTCTCATATTTATATTTATTGATTGATTTTTTTCGAGACAGGGTTTCTCTGTGTAGCTTTGGCGCCTTTTCCTGGTACTCACTTTGTAGCCCAGGCCAGCCTCGAACTCACAGAGATTCACCATGCCTCTGCCTCCCGAGTGCTGGGATTAAAGGTGTGTGTCACTACTGCCCGGCTAACATTCTCATATTTTAAAGGTAAGACAACCGAGGCCCTGACAACTTTAAGGAATCTGTGTCCACAGGAAGTGACAAGTTTGAACTCAGAAAGCCTAACCCAAACGTCTCTGCCAAAATACAGAGCAAGAAGCAAAACCTTTGTTCAGCCATAGAAATAACAGTCTTGAAACCGGGAGGCTGCTCCTCTCCTGCCTCTGCCGGCTGCTCCTCGCTACAGCAGCACAGCAGGGCCCCCAGCACGGTGTGTTGGCCTCTGTCTTGTGCAGAGGTCTTTTCTGTCCCCACTGGGATGAGAGAGGGCAGCAGGTGCATGCCCAGAAAATCATACTTTAGGAAAGTGAGGTGGTGGAGATGCCCCCGAGGAACTGGGAAGGGGAACTCTGCATTCACCAGCACCGGTTCAAGCAGAATCATGGAAACAGCACCGTTGATCTGCAGCCGCTCTGCCCTCGAGAGTTCCCCTTTGAAGAAGACTCTTCTGAACTTGAACTGTTTCTTCCAGAATAGCCAGCAGCAGCCCAGAATCGTTTTCATGACCAGAATTTATTGCCCCAGTTAAGACACTTGGGAAGAACAGTTCAGATGTTTTGAAAGACAGCTGGTCTCCATCGTTGCAAACCTGCCTGGGCTGCTGCTACCCCTCTAGGCTTCTGTGAGAATGTGAAGGTAGAGTATAGTCTCTATATAAAAGTCCTTTTTTAGACAGGGTTTCACTGTGTAGCCTTGGCTGGTTCAGAACTTTTTATGTAGAACAAGCTGGCCTCACACTCATAGAGTTCCACCTGTATCTGCCTCAAGTACTGGGATTAAAGATGTATATCACCATACCCAACCCTATGGCAGTCATTGCTAAATATAAAGGCTATTCTGAGGTTTGAGCATAGGGGGACACTCATGTAATTCTAGGATTTGAGAAGTTGAAGCAGGAGGATTGAGAACTCAAGACCAGGCTGGGCTGATAAGAAAGATCCTGTCCCAAATAACAATAGCAATAACAAAAACAGGCTGGGAGTGTAGCCAGCACTACATAAAAAATGAACAAAACATAAAAGCATTCTTAAAGATTTATTTTTTTTGTCTTTTGTTTTTTATGTGTATGAATGTTTGCTTGTATGTATGGCTATGCTGCACAGGCCTTTAGTGCCTGAGGAGGCCAGAAAAAGATATTAGATCTTCTGGAACTGGAATTACAAACAGTTGTGAGCCACCATGTGGGCTCTGGCAGCCAAACTGGGATCCTCTGCCCTTAACCACTTTCCAGACCCACAAAACATTCTTAAACTGGAAAGTCACGCATGCCTATAATCCCAGCACCAAGAGATGCCAAGGCAGAAAGATAGTCAATTAGGCTAGCCTGACTACATCACAGGACTCAAAAACAACAAAATCCTTAGCTCACAGAGCATTCGAAAGAGGCAACAGGCTGCACCTGGCTCTGTTTGACTTGCGGGTCCTGCTGTGCGCTATTAATAATTTTTATCTGAGCACCATGTACCTACCTCTGCCGACCTGGGGGCTGGGGATGCATAGTCTTGACGTTTCACCTTGTTTGCCAGCTAACAGGTTAGCCCTGCCTAGCCAGTGAATGGATGTAACCCACAGAGACCTCACACAGTGATTAGCAGGAAATGTGGCCAGACTGCCAGCATTTTTGCACAAGTTCCTGAGCACGGTGCCCACCAGGATGGGGATGAGTCCTGCAGCTTCACCCAGTAGGCTGAAATGAGGAGAGGAACCTGGAGCTGGGGAAACCAAGATCTGCCCTTCAGATGGGCAGATGTGTGGCTGCCATGCTTCCTGTACAGTGTTGAGGCCACGTCTTCTGGTTGTGATTCAGCAGGGTCAGTGGCATTTTCCTGCTTCAGCAAGGACAGTTTTAAGGAATGCCTTATTTTTTTTTATCTTTGTTAACCTGTGTGAAGAACACAGTGACTGCTGGGAAGCCGGTCATGTGGTTTGCCTCACCTCAGGAACAGACAGCTGAGCCTCCAGTGAGCTCCATTATCACATTACTTCTGCTATGTGCCGTCACCCCAATCCTCACCACACTTTGAGGGCTCTATTTCTTGTCCTTGTTGTTTGGATACTTTAGGATGCAGATGGCAGGACTCCACGTCTTTTCAGTTCACACAGCTGAGGAGGATTACAGTGGCTTCCGCCGTGGCCAGATGCTGCTCATGGGATGTCAACAGGCCTGTCTCCATCTCTCTTCCCTTCCCTTCTCTCTCCTTCCCTCCTGTATGTTGTACTATCTCCCTTCCCCCCCCCCCCGTCTCTCTCCATCCCTCAACCCCCTTTATCTGTGTGGTGGCTTATTTAATTTACTAATTTAATTATACATTTGTTTTTTAATTAAATGTATTAACTCATTTCCCATTACTATAACACAAAACCTGAGGCTCTGTTCTTTATGAGGAAAAGAATTTGTTTAGGTCCCAGGTGGGTGGGTTGAGGGTCCGGGATTTACCAGCCTCATCTGTAGATGTAACCAACCGTCTTATTAAATAAGAGACACAAAGCCAATGTAAAGATGAAAGCCCAAGAGGTCAGAGCTAAGATCCTTACCCGCTTTCCGCCAGCTAGCCTCTCCCGCCAAGAGACCTCTCCGAAAAGGAACTACTTCCTGTGGGTTCACCTTTAAATAGAGTTCTGTTCTGTCTTCTCATTGGTCGTAAACCCAACTACGTGACTGCCTCGTCACTGTCTGTACAGACCTCTGGACACACATTGGAGCGTGTGTCTCCAATGCCGGCAGTATCCTTGAACACACAGAGATCTTCCTAGTTTTGCCTGCCGAGTGCTGGGATTAAAGGCGTGCGCCACCACGCCCGGCTCTCGCTATGGCTTGCTAATAGCTCTGACCCCTAGGCAATTTTATTTATTAACATACAAATAAAATCACATTTCAGCACAAATAAAATACCACTATACTCATCTGCTTGGCCTCCAGTAAGGAACATCAGCTTCATCGCTTCACAGCAGACAGCACCATGGTGGGAACACGTTTGAGGGAGGGACTGTATGGGAAGCCAGGAAGCTGGAGATGTGCTGGAGCCAAGGTCTTCTATCACTTACTCTCATGGGAAGTATGTGGGGTCCAGAGAGAACTACATGAGTTCCAAGGACAGTGCCTCTGGTGGCCTTACCGCCTGTGAAAGGTCCCACTACCTCCATGCTGAGGACCAGCATGAACTTCCCACATATGAGCTTTGGGGACAGATGCAAACCACGGGACGGCCACCAGCAACTGTCTTAACAGCTTACTTGTAACTCAGAGGAAGGGCTCTTTATGTAACATCCAGCATCCAGTCTTCTGAGAAATTCCAGGCAGCCTAGCTAAAGTTTAAAAAAAAAAAAAAAAAAGTACCTGTGGATCTCTGCAGAACTGGAGAGGGGCTCTGTGCAGCCAGTTGGGGTCAACATCAGGCAGGAGAGGGCAAAGAGGGGCATTCCAAAACAGATGTCCACACCCACTGCCAACCTGTCCAAACCTCTTGCTTTCTGTGTGTCTAGCAGAGCGGGGATTCAGAACTGCAGGCCCTCTTCATGGCCAGTGCTACTCAGACCCAGCCAGAAAAAACATGGACCCTACCCATTGTGGAGCCCAGCTTCAAACTTCTTTCCCTGTTAAGGTCAGAACTGAATTAATGTCTTCAAAACGGAAGAGCCTGGAGGGCTTTGTGGGAAATAGAAAAGGCTAAGGGGGGTGGGCATAATAACTAATTGAAGATGCAGCGATAGCTGGAAGCTACATGAGGCCCTGGGGTATAGGAGCTGGCTCAGACAACAAATAAAAGTGCACTGCGAAACTCAAGGGCCCGTCTATAAATAAGCATGGCTAACCAGAAGACATGGATAATGGGAATCAGGGAGACTGACGCGGAAAGGAAACCCAGCAAGACAGGAGATGAGTGTATTCCTGCCTCAGGCTTCAAGGAGGAACAATCCCAGATTGCCATTCAGAACTAGGTTATCAAATGTGGGAATTATGGAAGCTGGGGTGACAGAGATAGCTGTTCATCAAGCTATTCTTTATTTATCTAGGTTTGAAAATGTTCAGTAAGATTTTTAAGTTATCTGTCTATTAAGAAACAAGCCATCTGTGCGTGTAAATTTCCTTAATTGAGAGAAAAGTAAGGGGCTCGATGTCTTAAGAAGCCATGCCTAGAAACAGCTGCTTGGAGGCCACACTCAGCAAAATTTTGTTCAAACTAATTAAAAGGAAATCCTGCCTCTTGATCCTAATGATATGTCTCTGAAGGAAACATGGATGACATGAGCATCACTCTAGGCTCTTTCTCCTAGAAGAAAAATGGAGGTATATCATCAAGATGTTGAATGAGCTCAATCAGCTCCTAGGGACAAAAATCAACCCAAACATTTAATGAGAGGCCATTTTTCCTGAGAGCCAGGATTTCACTCTCCCAATAAACATGCAATGAAATATTTCCAGGTCACATGAGAAATGGCAGGTCTCTTCATCTTTTGAAACAGCTGACGCCCTGGGTGTGGTGGGTCACACCTTTAATCCCCACACTCAGAGGCAGAGGCAGGTAGATCTCTATGAGTTGGAGCCGAGCCTGGTCTGCATAGTAAGTTCTAGGTCAGCCTAGTCTGCTTATTGAAAACCTGTCTTAAAAAAAAAAAATAGGCTGAGTGGTTGTAGCAGGAATCTTGTTTGTTTGTTTGTTTGTTTATTTGGTTTTTCGAGACAGGGTTTCTCTGTGTAGCTTTGGAGCCTGTCCTGGATCTCCCTCTGTAGCGCAGGCTGGCCTTGAACTCACAGAGATCCGACTGGCTCTGCCCCCCGAGTGCTGGGATTAAAGGCGTGCGCCACCACCGCCCGGCCTATAGCAGGAATCTTAAAAGTTCTTATTAATAAAATCAAACCTGAGCCAGGTATTGGGGTGAACTGGAAGATCAGAGAACCAGAACAAGCCACAGCTAACCCCACCTGGCCAACTTCTCAGCTGGTCTTGTTTCCTCAGACTGGAAGCTTCTGTGTCCTCATCCCAATGGCTTTCAGCTGAACTGTGCTCAAAAGCCTGAATGCTTAACCAGCCAAATGCTTCTAGTTTCTGGTCCTCACGCCTTATATACCTTTCTGCTTTCTACCACTACTCCCTGAGATTAAAGGCTCGCTTTCTGGGATTAAAGGCATGAGTCACCATGCTTGGCTGTATCTTTGAACACAAGGATTTCTGCCTAGCTCTGCCTCCCAAGTGCTGGGATTAAAGGCGTGTGCTACCACTGCCTCTCCTCTATGTTTAATATTGTGGCTGTTCTGTCTCTGACCCCAGATAAGTTTATTAGGGTGCACAATATTTCGGGGAACACAATACCACCACAAGTAGTGGTGAAGTTTTTGCAGGGAGAAGATTTTCAGGGAGGGAATTGGTCAGATTTCAATCCCCTTGAGCTTGGGCAAGCTCAGATTGGCTAGATTTCATGCTGAGGGGTTGGTTGGTTTCCTGCTCAGGAATTGGTTGATTTTCTTGCTCATGTTCAGTTGGTCAGGGGCAGAGTTGGCTCTCATTTCAGGGCCAGGGTGGGTTTCTTTGACTGGCTCTGATTCCAAGGCCAGGGTGGGTTTCTTTGGCTGGCTCTGATTCCAGGGTCAGGGTGGATTTCTTTGGCTGGCTCTGGTTTCAGGGCCAGGGTGGGTTTCTTTGGCTGGCTCTGGTTTCAGGGCCAGGGTGGGTTTCTTTGGCTGGCTCTGGTTTCAGGGCCAGGGTGGGTTTCTTTCACTGGCTCTGATTCCAGGGCCAGGGTGTATTTCTTTCACTGGCTCTGGTTTCAGGGCCAGGGTGGGTTTATTTCACTGGCCCTTTTACCCTACACTTCCCAACATGTGAAATGACAGTCTAATCCCCTGAGTTCAAAAAAAAAAAAAAATGAGCGCTGGAGAGATGGCTCAGAGGTTAAGAGCACTGCTTGTTCTTCCAAAGGTCCTGAATTCAATTCCCAGCAACCACATGGTGGCTCACAACTATCTGTAATGAGATCTGGTGCCCTCTTCTGGCTTGCAGGGATATGTGCAGACAGAACACTGTATACATAATAAATAAATAAATCTTTTAAAAAAAAACATTCGATGATGATAAAACATTTTGCTATATTTGGGGAGGCATCATGGTATCTACTATTTCTGAACGTTCAACAAAATATTCTGTGATTAAACCCCATGTTGTGGCATTGGGGATAGGGCCATGGAAGGAGGGCAGAAACTCAAGACCAAGTGAAGTAAGTATTGAGGAATTTGATAGCCCAATCCTAATAAGCGTGGGGATGTAAGAATAGTTGATACGAGAGGTGGATTATGCAGATAGAGTTTCATAGAGCATTTCCTACGGTGACAGGTTCTCACCCTGCAGGTACCTGGCAGCCAGTGCCAATGACTAACAGGTCTCCACACTGGAGGAGCTAATACCCCACATCTTGAATCTGAGGTGGCAAAGCCATCACTGCCCCCAGCCTCAGCCTCTATAGAGTCCCAATATCAATCCTCTACACTGTGGGGCTTCTCACTATTGGCACCCTGACTTCTAAGACTCACAGTGGGATTAGAGAGATTGCTCAGTGGTTAACAGCATTTGCTGCTGGTGGCTTACAAATTTTAACTCCAGTTCCAGGGGATCCAATACCTTTTTCTGGTCTCTGAGAGCACCAGGCATGCACATGGTACACAGACATACATACACTCAGGAAAAGCATACATACATGTAAAAAAAAAAATTAAAAAGAGAAGCCCCAGGAATTGCATCCTCCCCTCCCTGTCTCCAGCCTGTCTGTCTTGCTACAGGGCCCACCAGCTTGACGATTTCCCTGGTACAAAGCAGGCATCTGACCTCACCTTCATGGTGGCATCCTTCTCTACCAGGGGCACTACCCCAGTGACCTCAGAGTGGTGTCATTTCTCTCTCTCCTGCCCTGGCAGTCTGCGAAAGCCCTTTAGGCTACCTCTGTGACTTCCTACAGTAGTGGCTATAGCTGGTCCCGGCACCTTTAGGTGCTAAGACATGCCAGCTCTCTGCTGAAGTTCAAGGATGACACACTTTTATTTTGCCCCCTTCTCCTTGCATCCACCCTTTGCAGAGATTTGGGTACAGGCATTCTGATCACGTTCCTCCGTGAAGGCCATCCCAAATCCGGGGCTACTCTTCAAGAGGGCCAGGTTGGCCAACTGCAGCTGGGGCTCTTTGGGTCAAGTTACTCATTCCAGCAACCGAAACTCCTCCCAGTTATAAAATCCCGTCAGGTGTGTGCCCTCAGGCGTGGGAAGCACTGAGCAGCGAGTGCACAGGCTCCTCACTGTTCTGGTGAGAGGCTGATTGCAGAGTCTGGAAGGTAAACAGGAGCCCTCGAGCTGATGAAGGGTGCCTGCTCTGACATTTCCTTCCTGTCAGACGCGTTCTCTCCAGAGAGCTCTCAGCCTCCACAGTCCTCATCAGCATCCCCCTGACAGCCCCATGGGGCTGCAGATGTGACAGGCGGTGTCTAAATCCTTGTGGAGTAGATTGAACCTACAGCAGAGACACGGCTTGTTTAAAACTGCCCCCAGAGGACTCACGTTAGAGAGGCAAGCCAGGAGTGACTATGGAGATCAGGGAGAAAGCCCCACTGGGCCATCTGAGGCCCTCTTCATCCCAGCCTGAGCCACCTGCTATCCGGCTGCTGTTGACCAGACATGCAAGGGTCAAAACAACGTGCATGCCATTTGTGACATACCTCCGGTTGTGTTTGTGAAGGAGGGTCTGGACCGGGTTAAGAGCCTGGGGTGAGAAGGCAAACTGAGTGCCACCACATATCTCTCTGTGCGTCTTGACTGCAGAGGCAATGGGACCAGATGCCTTATATTCCTGCTACCATGGCTTCCCTGCCATACTGGACAGGACCACCTCAGCCGAAATAATACTTCCTTATGTAGCTTCTGTAAAGGATGTACTCACAACAAACAAAAGTAGACAGTACAGCACCCCAACACCTTGGTAGCCACTGAAAGAAAAATATACCTATGAAGACAAAGATTTTTCATTCCTGTCTTAGTCAAGGTTCCTATTGCTGCGATGAAACACCATGACCAAAGCAAGCTGGGGAGGAAAGGGTTAATGTGGCTTACACTTCCACATCATTGTTCATCACTGAAGTCAGGACAGGAACTCACACAGGGCAGGAACCTGGAGGCAGGAGCTGATGCAGAGGCAGTAGAAGGGAGCTATTTATTGGCTTGCTTCCCATGGCTTGCTCAGCCCACCTTCCTCTAGAACCCAGGACCAGCAGCCCAGGGATGACATCACCCACAATGGGCTGGGCTCTCCCCCACTGATGACTAAATGAGAAAATGCCTCACAGCTGGATCTCATGGAGGCATTTCCTCAACTGAGGCTCCTTCCTATGATGACTCTAGCTTGTGTCAAGTTGACACACAAAATCAGACAGTACAATTTCCTAGTGGGATGTATACAACTCAAACCCAGTGTAATTTTTTTAAGAACATTTAGTGTATGTTTGTTTCACTGTGTGTCTCTGTGTGTACACATGTCTGTCTGTCTATATGTATGGGTGTACTTATGTGATGGCATGTATGTGGTCAGAGGACAGTTTTCAAGAATATGTTCTTTCCTTCCACCATGTGCATTCCAGGAATGGAACATGGGTCATCAGGCTCAGCAGCATCCATGTGACAGGCCTCCCCTGCAAATTTTCTGAGCTTGGAGTCAGGGTAACCTTCCCCATGGCCATGTCCTGTTCCATGCTGAACTTTCAAGTTACTTTTATCAAGCCATCCCAGAACATCTGCTTCAAAGGAATATGACATCATGGGAAGGACTTGTGGCCTAATGCTGAAGATAAGGACTCCTGGGACTGTAGCTTACCATTTTCCAGTTCTGGAGAGGCCCTGGGCACCCTATGAGTCCACACTGTATAAACTGACATGACTTCTCCATGGCATGTTAAGTGGAAGTTTTATATTGTAGACATGAGAGCGAGAACAGAGAGGCACCTGTGTTTAACTGTGTTGCATAAGCTGAACTGAACGACTAATAGCCAGGAAAACGTATAGGTGGGACTTCCAGGCAGGGAAAGTAAGGAGGAGGAGGAGGAATTTAGGCTGGGGAGGAAAGAAAAAGAGACATCCAGCCAGACATGGAGGAAGCAGGAAAGTAGGACATACAGAATGAACTAAAGGAAAAAGACCGGAGACAGAACGCAGGTGAATAGAAACAGGTTAAATTAAAAGAGCTAGTGGGGCAAGCCTAAGCTAAGGCCGAACATTCATAATTAATAATAAGTCTTTATTGGGGAGCTGGTTGGCGGCCCAAAGAAAATGCCAACTACAGGCCTGGAAGAGTCCAGAGCAGAGAAAGTAGTGGTAGACTGAACATGGCCAGCAGAGGACCTGACCATGAGAGAAGCCGGAACAGAGTAGAGAGAGGAACATAGAGAGAGGGAGAGCTGGGGAGAGCAGAGAGAGGAAGGAGACGACAGACAGACAGATGGAGAGTGCATGGCCAAAATATCAAGGTTATAAGGAGAACTGAACCGCTGGGGAAAGGGAAGCCTGCGAGCTGGAAAAAATTTAGGGTTGGGGGAGGTGAGGAGAGCCAGGTACGGAGGGATCTGGGAGGACGGCATGCTCTTTAGTATGCTAATAGGCACCACAGGTGGCCATTTGTCCCTTCTGCCTTTCCAGATCTGGGGAAGTGGAGTTTCCTTTGGGCCTGATAACCCAACACACAGAGATGCTTCCAGCATCCATCGGGACTCCACCATGTCTGGGTAGAGATAAAAAGATAGGCATACTGACAAGGAAAGCCTCCTGGGCAGCAAGTGCCCAGGTGGCGCGCGGACAGTGATGGGTGAGCAGCCAGCAGACAGGGCTTTGCTGAGGGAAGAAAGAACAGAGATCGTCCCCAGGGCGGCACAGCCCGCAGATGCTTGTATATCACCTCGGTGATGTATTTTTGGCTGCTGGGGTTGCCAAGAGATAATCACAGAAGAGCATCCTAAATGGTGAAGGTTGAGAGACCCACCTCACCCACAGCGTGCTCTCTCGGATGCACTCCAGCCATTCCCACCTGAGTGGGAAGTGCACGGAGACTGGTAATTAGTTCGGGAAGGAGTGAGTGCCCTCAGCAGGCGGTGGGGCCGCTTGCCTGGGAAGTGCAAGGCAATTAGCAGGGGGACGGGAGGGGGGGCACTAAGAGGAGTGCCACAAGCAGTTATACTGGCTTTCAAGAGGCAGTGGCTTTTCTGAACAATACTCTTGCCATTAATTACATTAAGAACCAGACCACTGAATGGCTGTGTTGCTGTGGGATGGTCTGTATGTCAAACATGTTGCTTATTGGTCAATGAATAAACACTGATTGGCCAGTGGTCAGGCAGGAAGAAGTATAGGTGGGACAAGGAGGAGAGAATTCTGGAAAGTGGAAGGCTGAGCCAGAGACACTGCCATCCGCCGCCATGACAAACAGCATGTGAAGATGCCGGTAAGCCACAAGCCATGTGGCAAGGTATAGATTTATAGAAATGGATTAATTTAAGATATAAGAACAGTTAGCAAGAAGCCTGCCACGGCCATACAGTTTGTAAACAATATAAGTCTCTGTGTTTACTTGGTTGGGTCTGAGCGGCTGTGGGACTGGCGGGTGAGAGAGATTTGTCCTGACTGTGGGCCCGGTAGGAAAACTCTAGCTACACTGTGTACTTTCCTAGCATGTGTAAACCCCCGAGTGCAATCTCTGCACACCCATTGCCAGTCCATTCTGTGCAGCTGTGATAGACAGCCACCAATTAGGGGTTCCTTTCCATGGTGATCCTGGGGATTGAACCAGGACCTCATACACCAGGCAAGCACTCTACAGCTGAGCTCTATTCCCAGCCCTCTTTTGAATGTTTGAGACAAGACTCTAGGTAGCTAAGGCTAGCCTTGAATTTGACATCCTCCTGCCTCAGGCTTGTGACACCAGGCCCAGAATAGATTAAATAATTCATTTAAAAAAATGGAATTTTGGGTTGGGGATTTAGCTCAGTGGTAGAGCGCTTGCCTAGCAAGCGCAAGGCCCTGGGTTCGGTCCTTAGCGCCAGAAAAAAAAAATGGAATTTCTTTCACACAGTTAAGGAGGTTGGGAAGTCCAATATGGATAGGCCACGCCTGACAGGTAAGGGGCAGGTGCATCTCATAAGGAGGTGGGGGAAACATGTCAGCTCGGGTCTCCCTCTTTTAAAAAGCCAACAATGTGATGCAGGTGTGGAGAGATGACTCCACAGTTAAGAACACTGGCTGCTCTTGCAGAGGACCAGAGTTTGGTTCCCAGCACGCACATCTGGCAGCTCACAACTACCTGTAACTCTAGCTGCAGGGGAGCGGTGGCCTCTGGTCTCCTCTGACACCTGGCATACCTCCCTACAACACATAATATGTATTGTACTTGTCTATTGGCATGATAAGACATCATGACCAAGGCAGCTCACAGAAGGATTTATTTGGGGTTTAGGGTTCCAGAGGGATGAGCCCATCGCCATCACAACGGGGAAGCCTGTCAGCCAGGACCAGGCATGGCGGCAGGAACAGCTGAAAGCTCACATTCTCAAACTGCAAGTAGGAAGCAGAGGAGGCAAACTCAAAACGTGCAAATCCGGAAGCTCTTAAACTGGACCCTCCAGTGACATACGTCCTCCAGCAATGCCACACCTCCTTAGCCTCCCCCAAACAGAGCTACCCATCAGGGACCAAGCACTCACATGCGACCTCTCAATGAAACTACCATATGCATAATGTAAAAAGAAAAAAATGTAAAGCCACTGTTAAGCTGGGGATGTGGCTAGTTAGTAGACTGCTCACTGGCATACTCGAAGCCCTGTCCAGTCCTCAGTGCAGTATAAACTGGGCATGGTAGTGCACACCTATATGCAGGGTTTTGGTTTGTTTTTTTTTCTATTTGAGATTTATTTATTCATGTATTTTATGTTCATGAGTGCTCTGTCTTCACACACACCAGAAGAGGGCATCAGATCCCTTTACAGATGGTTATGAGCCACCATGTGGTCACTGGGAATTGAACTCGGGGTCTCTGGTAGAGTGGTCAAGTGCTCTTAGCCACTGAGCCATCTCTCCAGCCCGGTGGTGCACACCTATGATGCTAACACTTAGGAGGCTGAGGCAGGATTGTAAATTCAAGGCTTCGACCCTGCCTGGAAAAGAATGAGCCATGTCTGGTGGTACAAGCCTGTAATTCTAACTAATCTGGAGGCTGAGGCAGGAGGGTAACAGCTTCAAGGACTTCATAGGCTACCAAGAGTTCAAGACTGGCCCAAGCAACTTAGCAAGACTCTGCCACAAAATGTGGGACCCAAGTCTGTTGGTAAAGTGCTTGCTGTACAAAAAGGGGAGTCCCAGTTTGGATTTCTTCAGACACAGGCTGAAGAAATGCTCAGTCAGTAAAGTGCTTCCCACACAAGTATGAGGACCTGAGTTCAGCACCTGGGCAAAAGCGGGACATGGCTGCGTGTGCCTATAATGCCAGCCCTGGGGAGTGGGAGATAGGCAGATTACTAGGGCTTGCTAACCAGACAGTCTAGCTAAATTGGTGAGCTCCAGGTTCAGTGAGTCAGCATCAAAAACAAGGTGGTGAGGTGTAGAGGCACATGCCTTTAATCCTAGCGGGAAGAGGCAAGTGATCTTTTGAGTTTGAGGCCATCTTGGTGTACAAATCCATAGAGATCCAGGCCAGCCAGGGCTGCCACATAGTAACACCCTATCTCAAAATAATTAAGATGGAGAGCAACTGAAGAAAACACCACACACCTCCATAAAAACCTGGACAGGAAGGGGATGGGATGGCTCAGAGGTTAAGAGCACTGGCTGCTCTTCCAGAGGTCCTGAGTTCAGTTCCCAGCAACCATATGGTGGCTCACAATCATCTACAATGAGATCTGGTACTCTCTTCTGGCCTGCAGGCATATATGCAGGCAGAACACCATATATATCATAAATAAATAAATCTAAAACAAAAAACCCAAAAACCCCACACACAGGAATGAGAACACCTACACACACACACACACACACACACACACACACACACACACTACACAAAACCTAGGCACAGCTGTATGCACCTATAATCCTGACGCTGGGGAGGTGGGGACAGGTGGGTTACTGGGGCTTGGCTTGCTGGTCAGTCTAGCTGAATCAGTGAGCTCCAAATCCAGTGAGAAATACTGTTTGAAACAAAACAAGATGTGGAGCTGCAGAGATGATGATGGCTGAGAGTGCTTGCTGCTCTTACAGAAAGAAGATCCAAGATCAGTTCCCAGCACCCACATTAGGTTATTTACAAGTACAGCTCCTGCGGACCCAATACCCTTCTTCTTACCTTGGAGAGCATCGACACACACACAAACACATACGTGAAAAAGGAAGGTGGCTTGAGGACACATTCCAACTGTAATATGTACCATTCCATGAGACGGGTATGTCGGTCGACTGACCAACCAAACTATGCAGTTATTTACAAAAGAAATTTTTTTTTTTTTTAAATCTTATGTGTATGGGTATTTTGTCTTCATGGTCCTGGTGCCTGTGGGGGCCAGAATCCAAAAGCAATTTTATTATGCTTTTATTTTTATTACCCTTAAAAAAGTTAAATTTGCAGCAGTATCACAGGACTTGCCACGTGACATTCTTAGAGGCCTATGATCCTATGGTTTGAGCATGGCTGGAGACTGTGTAAACACATCAGGAGAGCTGGCTCCTGTCCTCCACCTGATCTTCACATAGAGCCAATAGTGAGGTCTTTGCTCTCTCTAGAACAGCTTTCAAAAGCTGTCAATCTGTGGAAAGGGGCTGGTTCAGAAAAGGGAGGGGCCACTGGGGTGTGGGGACAGACAAGACAGGGTTATGGGTGGTTAAAATGGTCAAAATACATCAAGCATGTGTATAAAAATTTAATAAAACCTATTACATATAATATATGCTAATAAAAAAAATTTAGGGGCCGGGCGTTGGTGGCGCACGCCTTTTATCCCAGCACTCGGGAGGCAGAGGCAGGCGGCTCTCTGTGAGTTCGAGGCCAGCCTAGGCTACCAAGTGAGCTCCAGGGAAGGCGCAAAGCTACACAGAGAAACCCCATCTCGAAAAACCAAAAAAAAAAAAAAAAAAAAAAAAAAAAAATTAGGGGTTGAGAATTACTAAGACAATTGGCATACTCTCCAGCCTACACACACACAGTGTGAGCTGAGATGTAGCTCAGTAGTAGGGTGCTTACCCACTATGTTAGACTCTATATTCAGTCCCCAGTAAACAAACATGTTGTCGTTGGTATTTTACTCTTTTTGAGGGGGACACCCGCCACCCAGCTCCCAAATAGTTTCTAGCTGGCTTTCCTCAACTTATCTCGCTAACCTTTTGCCTCTAGGCTTTTCTCATTCTCTTGCTTCTGTAAATCTTACTCTTACTCGGTGGTTTGCTGTGTAGCTGGGTGGCTGGCCCCTGAGTCCTCCTCCTTCTCTAGCTACTTCTTTTTCTCTCAGATTTGTCCTATATATTCTCTCTGCCTGCCAGCCCCACCTATCCTTTCTCCTGTCTTGCTATTGCTTAGTTCTTTATTAGACCATCCGGTGTTTTAGACAGGCACAGTAACACAGCTTCACAGCATTAAGCAAATGCAACATAAACAAAAGTAACACACCTTAAAATGATATTCTACTACACAAACATACAGAAAACAATGTTAGGAGCTTTTGTTTTAGGATGTGGTTTCAGGTAGCCAGGCTAGCCTCAAACTTGCTACATAAGCCTAAGATGACCTTGAACTCCTGACCCTCCTTGCCTCTGCCTCCCAAACCCTGAAGTTACAGGTGTGTGCCCACCACACCTGGTTCTAACTTTGTGGTTATACACATGTGCAGGTATAGCAGAAGACACAGGACAATGGGTATCCTGTTCGTCAATCCCTGCCCTGTTCCCTTGAGACGGTCTCTCACCACTGGACCTGGAGCTCAGATTTTTGGCCAGGCTAGATGTCCTGCAAGCTTCAGCAACTCTCCAGCCATTACTCCTCGCAGTGCTGGGGGTCCAAGCAGCTTTGGCTATGCCCATCTTGTTACGCGGTGCTGGAGCTGGGGTTCTGAACTCAGGTCAGGTCCTCCCGTTTAGGAAGTGTGCACTGTTACTCACTCCCCCACCCTCATGCGTGCCTTTGAGCTGGCCTTACTCCACAGATCACTCGCCAGAGATGGACACCAACCACCCTGCTGTCCCCGAGACACACGTGTGCTTCTTGAGGCCTGCTGTGACATCCGAGACACTATCTTCACGTGTGCAGCTGTCACAGCGACAGCCTGCAGAGCCAGCTGGGGAGCGTGAACTGTGGCTGGCACTGGTTCTCAGGTGACTCCACCTGGGCTCCAGCGGACGGCCCAGCTTCCCACAGTCTAAGGAGCGGAGTCGGCTCAGGTGGCAGCACTGTCCCAGTGCCCCTGTCTTTCCTTTCTTCTCTAGAGCAAGGCTGCACCACGTTCCACTGCTTAGGGGCTGTGAGGGTTTGCCTGAGGACAGTCTGACCAGCCCATTTCTCTAGTGATTTTCCCAATTTCTAGTTTTAGATAGTAAGGGACAGTCACCTTTAACAGTAACTCAATAAACTAAATGTGTTTTGTGTCATTCCTGTATATTTTTATTATAAAAATAAATAAGGACGATTTCAAACATGTTTTAAATTTATACAGTATTTTTAGGAAAAATAGCCAAAGAAATCCATTAGCAATATATTCATGCATCTTGGTTTTTAAAGTTCTCAGCTGTTCCTACAAGGTGGTCCAGGAGCCAAGGTCACCTACGTGCAGGCTCCGCCTGCCCCAAGACCAGCCTCGGGTCCCTGGTGGTCACATCATCTCTGATGCAGACAGAGGCACAGGGCGCCTGCACAGGCAGGCTTGTACTTGTGCACACTGGAAGGAAAATGAACATCCTGGAACCTCTAGGCCACACCTACTGACCAGTGTCTGACTGAGTCCTACTGAAATCAAGCTGGAGCATGTTGGGCCAGACTGCAACAAATCAGACAAGAACGTCAGACCCAGAAGGCACAATGACTGAACTTCCACAGAAGGTTAAGTTCAACCTTCCCCTTCCGTTATTCAAGCACTTCTCATCAAGCTGCGTCACAGGTCACGGTCGAGTCCTCCACGCTGTGTCCTCACTGCACATCAGGGTAAAGGAACAGCCACTCCTCGGGTCTGAGGGTACAGCAACCACTTCTCTCAGTCTTCAGACTGCTTCGCGCCTTCCCTTGCCAGCCTGTCAGCTTCTTCGTTGCCCGCGAAGCCGGAGTGACCAGGAATGTGCATCTGTTAAAATAAAGATCCCTTTAATTTTTCTGACGTTTACGTGTGCAGTACATGACTAGACCTCATACCCAGAAGAGACCGGGGGCCAAAGCTCATGTTCACAGCCCCTGCCTCTCAACAGGGTAAAACACTACAGCTAGAGCCATGGCTCAGCTAGTAGAGTATCGCCCGGGGCTCAATCCTCAGTGCCACATAAACTGGCAGGATCAGAGACTCAATCAAGATCACCCTGGCTACACAGCAGATTTGAGACCAACGTGGGCTACAACTGCCTGCCTCCAACCAACCATCCGACTCAAGATGACAAGAATAAATAGACTCTTGGGTTAAGGAGTTTACAGGGCCCCCCAAACAATACAGCCTGTTCGACTGCTCTTGGTGGGCCACCAGAACTAGATGCTGGGACCCTACTGCTGAAGACAACACACACCCTGGCCGCAGCACATACAGAAGTCAACCTGAAACTGATCTGGAAGCTGCCTCCCTGCTGGCTAGCTTTCCTAGCTTGGGAAGGCACTGTGTAGGCGGCTGGGGAAGAAAAGTCTTACTCAGCTGTGAACATGCCATAACCAACCAACAGGTAAGATGTGCCCACTAGAGTAACGGTGACAAGTCTGGTGGGGGTAACCATCGCCTTCTGACTAGAGTCACAGCCTGCCCCCAGGAGGGACTCACAGCTGGTACTGCAAACCTATGAACTGTGCGTGCCGGGCAGTCCCGGGTCCTAGTGGGAGAGCCACTGTGTTAAATGTCTGAATGTCGTGGCTTTGCTCACAGATCAATGCTGTCAGCTTCATCTTTTTTTTTTTACTGCAGACCCATAACTGGCCTGAGATAAGTGACTATTGAGTGCTCAGCCATAAATAGGACATCTATGTCACCCCCTCCAAGGCTCAGGCAGGACACATCATGGAGAGAGAGAGAGAAAGAGAGAGAGAGAGGAGTGGAGTGTTACAGAACGCCGCCTTCCAGCAAGACATGGCACTTCACTCGAATCCCTCAAGCTGTGATCAGGAGCACAGGGTCTGCCCAGGATAGAGCCTGTCAGCACTCTCCTGGACGGGGGAGGGAGGGGTGCCTGAGGGATGGGGGAGGGGTGCCTGCCTGAGGCCCTCCCACTCCCTGAGCCTCTACAGGTGGTTAATGGTTCATGAGGGAGGAAAGACTTCCTAAGGTGCCCATGCTTCGGTAAACAACCACTCATTTGTACTCCTGTAAGCACCCAACTAAACATACCACATCACAGGAAACAGAACCATGACAGGAGGGGATGAGGAGGGGGCAGGTATGCCCAAAGTATGATGTGCACACGCATATGACGAAGTCACAATGAAACCCATCCTTGTGTCTAGTTAACACAGCTAACACACACACTGACTTCATGGAGGCTGCTACTTTAACCTTCCCAACTCCATCCTCCAGCTAACTCAGACATGTGATGGGAAGTGTGACTCACCCACGTGATGTCCATGCCCTGGGTGAGCTTGTCCAGCTCCATGAAGTCCTCCTTGTTGATCACGTCTTTCCCCGCACTGGTTCTCCAGCCGTTCTTCTTCCAGCCCTGAACCCAGCTGGTTATCCCTGGGGAATACACGCTCAGACTCCGCATCCACCAGGACGGCCTGGCCTCTCCTGGCTCCTCTCATTCCCAGTCAAGGCCTGGATGGTTCCCTCCCTTAGGTGCTCTCCCTTGCTTAAGCCTTCAACACAGACCCAAGGCCCCAACCTTTCCCCTCCCTGCATCCAATCAGAGGAACAAAGGCCTTTGCTCAGCCACCCCCAGCCCCAGAGCCAGCATACTGTGACCCATGACTAACACCCTGACTTCAGGTGTTATGGAGCCAAGGAGCCCCAATCCCCCAGGAGAGCAGACCTGAAAAGCCCAGTGTTATCCAGGACTGTTACACTACTACCTACTAGGAAGGAAGGCCTGCTCCCTCTCAGTGCCTGGGGAAGCTTACCATTGATGGTGAACATGCTGTCTGTATAAAGAACCAGCTTGCTGATGTTCTGAGCCCTGGCTTGCATGATGGCTTTGCAGGCTGCCTTGAAAAAGCAAGTACACAGTCATGCTATTTAGGAAATGCTCAGCTCTTTACATTACCGATCCAGTGCTTTAAGCCCACTCAAAGTGTAGTGGAATATTTTAAGGTGTGTAACTTTTGTTTGTGTAGCATTTGTTTAACTCTGTAAAGCTGTGTTACTGTGCCTGTGTAAAATACCTGATGATTTAATAAAGAACTGGCCAATAGCAAGACAGGAGAATGGATAAGTGGGGCTGGCAGACAGAGAGAATATATAGAAGGAGAAAACTGGGAGGGGAGATTAAAGATCTAGGAGCCAGAGAAGGAAGAGGTCTCCAGGGGCCAGCCACCCAGCTACACAGCAAGCCACAGAGTAAGAATTTTTTTTTGGTTTTTTGAGACAGGGTTTCTCTGTGTAGTTTTGGTGCCTGTCCTGCATCTTGCTCTGTAGACCAGGCTGGCCTCGAACTCACAGAGATCCGCCTGCTTTTGCCTCCTGAGTGCTGGGATTAAAGGCGTGCGCCACCACCGCCCGGCTTGTTTTTGTTTTTTGAGAGAAGGTTTCTCTATGTAATCCTGGCTGTCCTGAAACTCACTTTGTAGACCAGGCTGGCCTCAAACTCACAGAGATCCACCTGCCTCTGCCTCCCCAGTGCTGGGATTAAAGGCATGCACCACCACTGCCTGGCTAAGAGTAAGATTTACAGAAGTTAGAGAATAAGAAAAGCCCAGAGGCAAAAGGTAGATGGGATAATTTAAGATAAGGAAAGCTGGCTAGAAACTAAGCCAAGCTAAGGCCGGGCATTCGTAAGTAATAATAAGCCTCCGTGTGTGATTTATTTGGGAGCTGGGTGGCGGCCCCACCCAAAAAGAGCAAAACCTTCAACAATACTGAAGCCCTGCTCTTTCTGTACCGCCATGCTGTCTTTGTGTGAAGAAGGCTAAGCCTGCAATGCCCCATGACACTGACAGGAAAGGACTCTAGAGCAGACTGTTGTTAGCCTCAGTGTTTCTTGTGGACTTGCAATTCCTTCAATCTAGGACAACAAAGGAAGGGAACAAGGCTGATCTTGTGGTCACAAGCAGGAAAGGCACTCACAATTATCTGGGAACTTACATGGATCTCGGCCCTCTGGTTTGTCTGTCGCCCGGGAAGTCTAACACCCACATTTCTGTTTCAAAACGGCAGAAAGAGAAAAAACAAAATTACAATGCTAATTTCCAAATCAATTCTTCTCAATGGATAATAACAAACCAGTGTTCACTTTCAACTGAAACATAAAACCTACATACAAACAACGGCCTGAAAAAACAAACCAAGGTTGGGACACAGCTCTGTGCCAAGCATCCACAAGACCCTGGTCCAAATACCAACACCTGCAAACAACAAAAAGCTAGAAAATCACACACTTGTAATCCCAGAGCTCTGGAGGCAGAGGCAGGAGGATCTCTGTGAGTCGGAGGCCAATCTGGTCTACACTGAGAGCTCCAGGACAACCAGGGCTGCAGAGAGACCCTGTCTCAACAAACAAAAGTGAAACAAAAAATACCCAAGGTTGAAGACATAAAACGTTCATTATGCTGGGCGTTAACAGCTTAGATGCAAGATTGTAAAACATCAGTAGCGAACTTCTGCCCTCCGGGGTCCTCCCATTGTGCTGTAAGCCTGTATTTAAGACCCCCTCCCCCCTTCAATAAATGACATTCGGCATTTAAAATTTAATATATATATATATATATATATATATATATATATATATAATTGAATGAATACTGCAAATGTAATCTATGAATACCACAAATGTGATTAATATCATGAGTGTAATTAATGAATATCATGAATGTAATTTAAAAAATAAATAAATTTTTAAAAAAAGGTTCATTATGCTGGGCTGGGCATGGTCATGCACACTTTGACTGGATTTCTTGAAAGGCCTGAGCCACCACTGCCCAGCTCGGTATACACTTTTAATCCCAGCACTTGCGAGGCTGAGGCAGGAGAATCTCCATGAGTTACGAGCCAGCCAGGGCTACACAGGGAGAATAAAAAACCAAAACAAAAACTCTTATCACCTGAGTTAATTAATATGTTGAATACATGTGAATATTTAAAATGGAAAAATTAAAACACTTTTAAAATTAATGAACAATTAACAAACTGTGTCTGACAGCAGTTCCCAACGAACCTCACTCAGACCTGGTGTAAGAAAAAAAACCTCACGGGGTGGCTGACAGCCACTACTCCATATCCTTCACCACAGAGACTGGTCTGTGTGAATGGTCCAGTTTCACACCTTGGCTGTGCTTTCTGACTATCTGTAGGTTAAGCATCTTAAAGTCTAAAAGTCACCAGGTGTGGTGTTATATGCCTTTAATCTCAGCACTTGGGAAGGAGAGAGGCAGGAGGATCTCTCTGAGTGCTAGGCCAGCCTGGTCTCATAAAGAGTCTAGGCCAGCCAAGGCTACATAAGGAGACCCTGTCTCTAAGAGTCTAGTGATGGGATGGGTTCTGAGCTGGTACCCTGTCTCTGCATCACTGTTGGCTGGCTCCTCTACCCATGTCTTATGAGTTGTATGAACTAGGCCCAGGGAAACAATACCAAGTCTCAGTATTTGGCACTGTTAAGAGCCAAGCTGCCTGGCACTGATATAAATCGAAGTTGCTCTTTTTCTATCCACCACCAACGCTCTTTACCTGGCATGTTTCACCACGGATATACCAAAGCAAATCCTCCCAAGACTTGGTAAAAATGTGATGTTCACACTTAGCTGTGTTTACTTACAAGGGGTGGCCGGGCCCCCAGTAAACGCCAATTCCTGCTCTGGCCCGCTTCCGCCCGTTACTGGAGCAGCAGCCATCCGTGTAGACAACAACTGACTCTCCTGTAAGAGGGAGGAGTGAGCAACTGTACCAACCGCTAAACACGGACCCATGGCTGCAGTCTTCTGTCCAGGACGACACGGACCCCCTATGGGGTGTGCCCACTTTTTGATTGTCCCACATGCCAGGTGAGTTAAAGGTAAGACAGAACTTCCCACCGTGAGACCTGCTTATACCTCAAGCTAACGGGGTCCCTTGTGCCTGGGTCACCTTCACTCTCAAGCTGTCTTTCCAGAGAAAGCACCACTTGGTGTGATGTTGGCCCCACATGCCAGAAGGTCACGTTTGCTGGCAAGCGGTCTCATTTTCTCTCAGCACATTTGCCACTAACTGTAAAGCGGTTCTCATCTCTGCTTCATCCGTTCAAACATGGTTTGCTAGTGGGAAGGGCAGACCTGGGGCCGCTGACGGGCAGAGTGGTGAAACTGAGTGGCACGTGTCTGGGGTGGAAGAGGGGAGTCAGAGACCACCTGCACACGAGGCCTGTGCAGAGGACAGTGGCCTGGACAGCAGGCTCAGGGGAAGGAAGCACGGGGACTGGTGGCCCTCAAAGAAGCAAGGCTGGGGACTTGGTTTCCACCCACACAACTAAACCTTCCTTGAAGCCACTGAAGACACTGGTGACAACCAGTGACCAAGTGACAGCCGGCATGCTGGAAATGGCCCATCCCTTAGGTTCCTATTGATGAGTGCCCGAGTTAGGGCTTCTCTTGCTGTGATGAAACACCATGACCAACGGCAACGTGGAGAGGAAAGGGTTTATCTGGCTCACACTTACACATCTTAGCACATCACGGAAGGAAGTCAGGACAGGAACTCAAACAGGGAAGGAGCTGATGCAGATGCCATGGAGGGCTTGCTTACTGCCTGCTCCCCATGGCTTGTTCAGCCTGCTTTCTTATAGGACCCAGGACCATCAGCCCAAGGGATGGCACCACGCCCTGTGGGCCAGGCCCTTCTCTATCAATCACTAAGAAAATGCCCACAGCCTGATCTTATGGAGGCATTCTCTTAACTGAGGTCCCATCCTCTCAGATGACTCTAGTCTGTGTCAAGCTGACAGACAACTGTGCAGCACAATGAGCAGTGACAGCACTTGCTCATCTTAGGTAACTGCCAAGCCCATCAACTCCTGCAGCTCCAGTGTCCTCTGGGGCTTTTCCTGGAGGTCAAGTACAGATGGCTCTCTTGACGAAAACTCAGGACACACCAATGCTGGTGCATCTTTAAATGCTGCCTCTTTCTGTTCCCAAGAATGCAAGATAAAAAAAGAAAATTTACAAGTAACCATAGTTACTTAGAGCACACAGCTCCTCTTGGAGCTAAACACAGGAAGAGCCCAAGATCTCTTTTCCTCAGGTCATAGTGAGTTCTGAGGGCTGGACAAATAGCCACATGCTGGCACTGTCCAGCTCTAACAGACAGCTCTGGTTGGGCCCTCTTCCTTTCTCTGCCTCAGCAGCCTGTGGCTTGTAAGGGTTTCCCTAAGAATTCCCAAATGATTAATGATTTTGCACTGCTTGATTAGCCATAGAAGAGTGGTCTCACTGCCAGGCCTGGCTGCAAAGGACTCAGATGGCTGGGAGGCTAAAGAAAGAAGTTGGAGGCTAGCCTGGGCTTCAAAGGGAGAAGTTCAATGCCACCCTGGGTAATGCAGTGAGACCCTGTTGCAAAATAAAAAGTAAAAAGGTAGGACCACATCAATAAGAGCCTTGGCCTATCAAGAAAGAAAGCAAAGGGACTTTTTGTTAATGCCCTCTCTCCAAAATAAAAGACCTCAGAAATTTGTAGAAATATATTCACAGAAAAAATGGGGCTAAAAATCAGCTTAAATTTTTAGGATGGCTGCCTACACCCTTAATCCCAGCACTGGGAGGCTGAGGCAGGAAGAGCTCTGAGTTCAAGGCCACCAGAGCGACACACTGAGACCCTGTCTCAAAAAAAAAAAAAAAAACAAAAAAACCCCAAAAAACAGAACCCACCACCACCAAAACAAAGAGCTTAAATTCCTCTCATTTAGAAAGGAGAAGATTTCATGATTATTGTTGTTCATAATTGTACTAAAAACTCTGAGCCCGAGAAAGGCATACCCATATAAGAAAACTTGTCCTTGCTCACTAGGGGAGCCAGCTCCGTGCTCTGTCTGGTGTGCTTTGCCCCTGGCTCCAGCTGTTCTTCCTCTTCCCCTTCCCCCGGAGGCTCCCGAGGCCGCTTGCTGGTCTTCACCAGTGATTCTTGCACATGTGCAGTTTCCTGCCCTAAAAGAAGATTCTAGTCATGATCCAAAACCACAGAGTGCATGAACGCTGACGAACATTCTGAATTTTCAATGTTACAACACCAGACTGGGGCACTCTAGATTGTAGCCCCACCAAGAGGGAATGACTGAGAACAAACCACCCCAGACTCTGGTGCCCTGCAGGAGCTCCAAAGAATCCAAGGCTCCCACTAAAGATAAATAATAATAGATGAATAAATAAAAAGTTCTTGAAACCACACTTCCCAAGAGAGGTTCAGATATAGTTTTGTTTTGTTTGTTTTTTTAGTCCCATGTTCTAAATTAGAGTCAGCTTGCTGACCTGCTCCTATGTGTGCTCTAAATCTGACGTCCCTTATAGTAGGCCTTCAGAATCCAATCCTAGGCACCATACACCTGGCTAAACCACACTAATTCTTTTTAAAGGATTTATTTTTAAGTGTATGTGTGTGTGTGTATTTGTGTTCAAGCATCCATCCCTCCTGAGTTACAAGACATTGTGAGTCACCCAATATGGGTGCTAAGAATCACACACTCTGGTCCTCTGAGCCATCTCTCTAGCCTCTGAACCACCTTTTTTTTTGCTTTTTTGAGACAGAATTTCTGTGTAGCCCTGGCTGTCCTGGAACTTGATCTATGGATCAGCCTGGCCTTGAACTCTGAAATCTGCCTGCCTTTGCCTCTCTCATGCAGAGAGGGCTTGAACCACTGTTCTTAACTCTAATCTGTACAGGAGACAATAATAGACAATCATTTCATCTCCTCCAGGAAAGTAGACACAGTGATGTTGGGGATACAGGAGGCTTTTCATAGGTTAAAATATTACACTAATATTACATACCTTTTGAACCATCTGGGCTCGGAGAGCTCCTGACAAAGGCCCAAGCTTCATCTTCTGTGGCAAATTTCTTAAACCTGGCAGCAGGGAACCGGTCCACCTGCGCTCTGCACTCACTCCTGGAAGAGCGCACACATCAGCCCAGGCTTCCTTCCGTCTTCAATTTACACTCTTATTTACTGTTTTAATTTATTTTTACTTACTGTTCTACCTTATCTATTTACACCAGGGGCAAATTTTACAGCAGTTTTAGGTTCACATCAAAAGGAACAGAAAACAGAGTTCAAGACCCTGCCTCAAATGTTCCCAGTCCACTGCTTACACTGGGGCTCTCTTGGTGTTGTAAAGTCTACAGGCTTTAGTGAAGACAATGACAGTGACATGAGTCGACATTACCCACCATCGAGAACAACCTCATGCCTTAGAAATCCCCGCCTTGCCGGGCGGTGGTGGCGCACACCTTTGATCCCTGCACTCGGGAGGCAGAGACAGGTGGATCTCTGTAAGTTTGAGGCCAGCCTGGTCTACAAAGAGAGATCCAGGCCAGGCACCAAAACTACACAGAGAAACCCTGTCTCGAAAAAACAAAACAAAACAAAACAAAAATCCCCACCTGGAGGCTGGGGGTGGGGATGCATGCCTATAATCCCACACTCTAAAGGCAGAGGCAGGAGGATCACAAGTTCAATGCCACCCAATCAATGTACAGGTCTAGGCCAGCAAGTACTACCTAGAAACCCAGTCTCAAAAACACAACCCAAAACACCCATAATCTCAGCATGTGGGAAGTGGAGACAAATGATAGAAGTTCAAGGTCATCTTTGATTTATAGCTAGTTCAGTTCAAGGCCAGCCTGTTTCCAAACAAACAAAACCTGTCTGTCTCTCATTATCATCCCTCCCTCAGTTCTAACCCCTAAAAACCACTGGCTTGTTTTGCAATCTCTGGATTTGTTTCAGGATTTGGAATCACTCACTGTAGACCATTTCAAATTGGCTTTTTTTCTTTTTTTTTTGTTTTTTGTTTTTGTTTTTTCGAGACAGGGTTTCTCTGTGTAGCTTTACTCGCTTTGTAGCCTAGGCTGGCCTCGAACTCACAGAGATCCACCGGGCTCTGCCTCCCGAGTGCTGGAATTAAAGGCGTGTGCCACCACCGCCTGGCTGGCTTTTTTTTCTTAGTATGATATAGTTAGTGTTCTTTCATACTATTTCATCTTTAATAACCCATGTTAGCCAGGCGGTGGAAGGCAGAGGCAGGTCAATCTCTGAGTTTGAGGCCAGCCTGGTCTACAAAGTGAGTTCCAGGACAGGCTCCAAAAGCTACCCAGAGAAGCCGGGCGGTGGTGGTGCACGCCTTTGATCCCAGCACTCAGAAGGCAGAGGCTGGGAGATCTCTGTGAGTTCGAGGCCATCCTGGTCTACAGAGCGAGATTCAGGAATGGCACCAAAACTACACAGAGAAACCCTGTCTCAAAAAAAAAAAAAAAAAAAAAAAAAAAAAGAATCAATCAAGCTGGGCAGTGGTGGCACTCACCCTTAATCTCAGAGGCAGAGGAAGATAGGTATCTCTAAGTTCAAGGCCAGCCTAGTCTACAGAGTTAGTTCCAGGACAGCCAAGGCTACAAAAAGAAACCCTGTCTCAAAAAACCAAAAACCAAACCAAACCAACCAACCAACAAACAAAAAATCAATCACAGAAAAAGGGCTGGCATCAGAGATATTTCTTCCTGAATATTGTCGTCGCAGAGCCTAGGGAAACATACAGGTGCACAGGGACATCAAACCTTGATATCAGACGCTTACTGTCACATAGGCCCAAACCTGGGCTCAAGCCCTGATTCTGCCACTTACCTGACCCATGAAACTGAAAACATCATCTGCCTTCAAGGGCTGCTACAAGGACCCAAAAGCAAAGACTAGTTTCTAGCCTGAGACTCTCCATCTTTCTCTTCCCCTTCCTCCTCTCCTCTAGAGGTCTCCTTCCATAATCCATAGGCCGTGCTGACCTGTAACGTGTAGTGATCCTCCTGCCTCAGACTCACCAGTACTGGGATTACAAACATGTGCCGCCATACCTGGCAACGATTCGCCTTTTTAAAAACAGGAGAGGCTGAGGATGTGCTCAGCTGCTTGTCTAGCATGCCCTGGGCCCTGGGTTCGAGTCCCCGGTACTGCATAAACCGAGCATAACGGTGCCTATCTGCAATCCCTGAATTTGGGAAGCGAACGCAGAGAGACCGTTAGTTCAAGTTGGTCCAGGGGGTCTCACAAACAGAACACCCCCGGGGACGATCAGAACACGGGGATCCTTGCGTGAATTCCGGTCTGCCAGGATCGTGTGTTCTCTTCGGGAGTCTTGGACTGCAACACGGAAGGACTACACAGGCTGCTCGGTGCTTAGAATGAAGGGCTCACCAACTCAGGAAGACGCCGGTCCTGCGGCCCCTCCTCACCGCATAGAACATCCCGAGCCCGCAGACGCCTCGCCTCACGCGCACGACGGCCAGTGTCACTGTGTGGGACAGCGGCAGCAGCCAGCGCATCGCTCACGCCAGCGAGGGAACCTACATGGTGGTCTGCCAGCCTCCCCGCCGGCAACCCGACACACTTCCGGCGCAGGGAGGTGACGTGCGCGCGAAGGGGGCGGGGCGGGGCGGGGCCTAGGATGGTGAGCCCGCCTTGGGCGGTGTGTTCATCGGACGTTAGTGAGACTGTGGCGGGTGCG
>CABHPR010092693.1:4872-17463 GCA_902168415.1 Peromyscus melanophrys
CTCCTCCTCCTCCTCCTCCTCCTCCTCCTTCTCCTTCTCCTTCTTTTTTTGAGACAGGGCTTCTCTGTGTAGTTTTGGAGCCTGTCCTGGATTTCGCTCTGTAGACCAGGCTGGCCTCGAACTTACAGAGATCCACCTGGCTCTGCCTCCTGAGTGCTGGGATTAAAGGCCTGTGCCACTACCGCTTGGTGCTTAGACTTCTTTTACCTTCTCTTTTTGAGATAGGATCTTACTAAGTTGCCCAGGTAAGCCTTCAAACTTGTCATCTGTGTGCCTCAAACTGCCAAGCTTTTAATTTAGGTTTTTATTTTATTATTTTTTTTAGAATTTGGAAGTTTTTAGTGACGGCAAAGCTCCATGTGTCAGCATCGTCTTTTGTAATTTGTACATTTGTGTCTTCTTTACAAGGTTCGCCGTGGGGGGGTTCGACGAGATAGTCACGTGTTTTATTCTGGAATCTTGCGTTTTCACTTTTACATTGTAGTTCATGTGTCACCTTAATGTCCGTGATATAACCGGAATTCAGAGCATCTTCACAGATGCCAATGTGTTACTACAGGACCACTGTAGTCAAAGCTTCTCATTCCCACTGAACAACCGCAGAACTTGTGTTGAAAATCAAGGGCTCACATGGGTGGGTCTGTTTCTGGGTAATCTGTTCTGCTGATCTGTTTGTTTTTTCATGGTTGGCTGATACCACACTGCCCTCTTCAACATCAGTTGGTAGTAAGACTCAAGCTTCAGCACTGTGAGGACCCTAGCTGTGATCTCATTTGCTTCTTACTTAAGGTTGTGTTAGCTATCCTCAGTATTTTGAATTTTGACGTCTGCCTTAGCATCAGCTTATCATTTCCCCACGAGGAGCCTCTGGACTTTGAAATGAAATTGGATGGGCTCTCTAGATCAATTTGAGCAGACTGGCAGCTTACTCATTATAAGTGTCTTTGAGTCAATGAACACGGTACGCCTCTCCCCATGATGGCTTTGAACGTTGCTCAGCAGTATAATTAGAATGATTAGTATTATATAATTTTCGATATAGAGCTTGCTCGTGCTTTAAGAAAATTTTTGTATTGCTACCTACGTCAAGGTTCGTGACGTTGGAAATGGAATTTTGAGGATTTTGTTTTAAAAATAGTGTATAGAAGTGGTTTATTTTTTTTTTGGGGGGGGGGGACATTGGCTTTATATGCTGTGGCCTTATTACTAAACACACACTGCTTCTAATAGCTGTGTTTGTGTGTGCTTGTGTAGTATCCGTGTCATCCGTGAACAAACACAAGTTACGTGTTTATGCCCTTTTAAATGCCTCAGTGTATCCCCAGGTCACCGCGGCCTTGTCTCAGAACTACCCATTCTAAGGAAGAAGAACTTGCCATCCTTCTGCCTCAGCCTGCCGAGAGTTATAGGCATGCACCATTGTAATCGTATTTCCCTTCTCTTAAGATGGCAAATCTTTGAGCACCAGGCTCTTTAGCTGGTGCTTTAGATATATCGCAGGTCGACTTGCTCAAAACAAAGCCCTTTCTAATTCTTGTTTATCTTTTCGCGCCTTTATTCTTTCTAAAGTAGGAGTGTCTGTTAAATTCTGGCAAGTGCTTTTTCTTACTGAGAGTGTCCTATACAGGCCTTCTTGGATTCCTCCTCCTTTTTTTCTTTTTTTCTTTCTCTAGTGAGTAGTTACATCATTGGCCGATCCCCTTAAAGGCATGGAGTCTTTCAAGAATAGAACTGTTTCGTTCTTCTTAGTCCGGAACCAATTTTACAGTCCTAGGGCACAGCGCTTACTCACCAAGCACAGCCAATCTGGTGATTCATTGGAAATCCCAGGGACTTTAAGTCCTTTTAACTTTTTGTTTTGTTTTTTTTTCGAGACAGGGTTTCTCTGTGTAGTTTTGGAGCCTGTCCTGGATCTCGCTCTGTAGACAAGGCTGGCCTCGAACTCACAGAGATTTGCCTGACCCTGCCTCCTGAGTGCTGGGATTAAAGGCGTGCGCCACCACTGCCCGACCCTTTTAACTTTTTAATGTTTTAGCTCCCACAGTTTCAGGACATCTTGAGTCTCCCTTGTACATACACAGTTAAAAAAGATATGTGGATTTCAGAAGTTGACGTCCTGTCTGTGGCCCTGTCCTGTCTATGATTTCCTCCATGTCTGGTCATCTGGTGGTCCTGAATTGTACCTCCAGCTGATAGAACTGTGGCTTCCCTTGTAGCTTGGGAGCATAATCTAGAGAGATGCTTACAAACAGGGCTCTTGCCCCCTGAGTTCCCTTCTCTCGGGTGTCTGATTCCCTCTGGTTTGCGCCTGGTTTGGATTGTTCTTCAGTTCTTCTGTTTTTCAACTAGCTATTTTAAAAATATTGTCCAGATATTTCAATTACTCAGTGGGAAGATTAGTTCATTTCAAGGTTTTCTACTGTTGTTAAAGTCCTATGGAGATTTTGAAGCATGCAGGTTGTTTGCATGTGTGGCATTGGTGTTTTGCAAATTGGTTCCAGTTGCTTTGAGAAGCAGTCTTCTCCCTTACTCTCCGCCAGCTAGTCTTACTCATATGGAGAAATGGTTTTAGTGGTAAAGTTTGCACTATGTTGGCCCTGTTCATTAAATGGTGCCTTATGTGAAAGCACTGAACCTAGCAGAAAGTCTGGTCTCCTCAGACATACGAAAATTGGCCGGACTAAAGTTTGAAGGTTTTTCGTCTGTCCTCAGCAATTCTCTTTTGCTTTATCTGGGGGCAAGTGAAGTTACTCTTCGCTCCGTGGAATAAAATTAATGTAGTATTACATGCACCAGCCGTGGCACAGGGGAACCCAGCGGTGAGAAAAGAGGCCGGAAGGGGAGTGGGTGAGATTCTGAAAGTGTGGTCCCACCTTCCTGCATTGCTGGAGGGGACCAGTGACATACGGTCACACTTGCCATGGCAGGCCTGACTGTGCTGCGGACATTGCAGGGCATTTTTAAGGTCCACACTAGCTCTCTTGGACGGGATGCCACTAAGATGTATCTCCCTTCATTGTGCCGACCTGAGAAAACACCTGATCTCCTCTCTGTATTTATTTCTAAGTTTTAGTGATAAGGAAGAAATGACAGATTATTTGGGGGATGAGTTCTGTTAGGGTCATAGCAATTGTATTCTGTTTGGCGCTGACCCTGTGTGACGGGCTGAGTTCATCTTTGGCAACCATATCTCCCTTTAAACTAGTCCTTCTTTCTCCCTGTCTCCAGTAAGAGTACGAAGAGTGGCTGATGACGAAGACAGTGAGTTCATGGACGAAGGATACTGGGCTAACAGAGCTTGCCATCCTAGTACTCTACCCCGGGTGTGTTTGCATATTTTAAAAGGTGCTATAGCCTGTTTTGCACATGAAAGATAGACTTTGATGTTGAAACTTTAAGAGCAGTGGCGCCTATGTGTGGGATTGATTTTAGGAACCTTAGATCTGTTCTGTCTCTATGGGAGCACTGTCTTTTCAGTTTGGAATCTAGACTGGGACTCAGTTTGAGCTTTCATGTGGCTTTTGTCTCAGAATGCAGAAGATGGGATTCATATTCTCATTTTCTCTCTCTCTCTCTCTCTCTCTCTCTCTCTCTCTCTCTCTCTCTCTCTCTCCCACCTTCCCTCCCTCTTTCCTCTGTTCTTCTTCTCTCCTCTTTATCCTCCCCCGACTCCTAGCCAAAGCACCTGCCACAGCTGTGGCCAGAGCCTGGACTTGGCCCTAAGAGTATGTCTCTGGCTGGGGCTCGCTCCCAGCAGCCCACCTTATATTATATTAGAGATATTAGTACCCCAGAGATAGTACCCCAGAGATAGCATGACACATGGAGGGTGGAGATGTTGATGGGAGATATAAAGAGAGACTTGGGACAGGACCGTCCCATCTGTCATTGCCAGTGTGACTGTTAAACAGTATCATCTTCCATTCTCGGAAGGGTGCCAAGTTAGTACATTGCAGAGTCACACACTACTTCTAGAATTGGAAGTGATGATGGGGTCTCAGGGAAGATTCTGTTTGTGTATTGCAGCGTGTGTGCAACGTGTTTGTGCATGCATGTGTGGGTGTGTGCACACGCATATGGAGGCCACAGGTTGACATAGGGTGTCTTTTTGCAAACACTCTCCACCTTGCTTTCGTGAGACCGTCTCTTACTGAAACTGGAGCTTATTGATTCAACGAGGCTGGCTGGCCAGCAGGTCCAAGGATTCTCTTGTCTGCCTCTCCAGTTCTGGGATTCCAGGCATATACCAGTGCATCTGGCTTTAAAAAAAACAAATGGGTGATGGGAATGGAATGCAGCTCCTCATGTTTGAGCATCAAGCACTTTACCAACTGATCATCTCCTCAGCCCCTGGGGAAGAATTTAAGCAGTGAGGAGCACGATCTAATTGGTGTCAGTTGTTTTAAAGGCTTGGCAGGAGAGTGTTAGCTCACAAGAGCTCAAAATGCAGAGAGCCATTAGGAGACTCTAAGGGAAAACTATTGGGCTTGAGCAAAGTTGGAATATGAGGGGATAGAGAAGAATGGGTAGTATTGAGCGATGTATGGAATCAAAAGCAACAGGACTTGGCAACCCACCCAGCGCCAGGGATGAAGGAGGAGTCTCCAGAGTTGATCAGATGCTAACTGGGGTCATTGCTAGGGTAGAAACATCAGCTGGAGGATAATGAATTTAGGCTTGGGCAGATGGAGTTTGGAGTATTTGTGAGAAGTCCAGGAAGAGATGTCCGAGTTGAACTGGAAATGGAAGTCTGGACTTTGGCCAAATGTTGCTTCTGGGAGCGAGCTCTAAGTGCAAGGTGGAACTCAGAAACATGGATGGAGGAACCAGTGAGAAGAGGTAGAGAGCCAGCTCTGTGGAACACCAACATCTGAAGACTTTAGCTTATCGTGTGTCAAATCAACTCAAACTCTGTCGAGGATTTCCTTATTGACTGCTCATCTTTCTCATGTACTCCTTACTGAAATAATAATATTGGAATGCTTACTGTATCCGAGGCAGTTTCACTAAGATTGTGTAACATTCTCTAGGTCAACATGAGAATGTTTGGTAATGAAGACTGAACAAAGAATGTAACATGAAAGACTTTATAAAGCAGTGTTTGCATTGGTGATAAAAAGCAGTTTCTTCATTAAAATAGATTTTTAAAAAATCTCTAGAAACCATTGCTCTGTGGAAGTCACTAGGTCAGAAGACAGCTCATGATTGAGAAAGGTATTAACCCTGGGGTGAGGAGCAGAATCCCTTAGTGCTGAGTCAGGGACATGGCTGAATGCACTGTTATTGTGAAAAGGCTGTTTTATGTCAGTCTTTTCCTATTTGGCCAAGTATTTCTGGAGCACATGGTCTAATCCAGCTGGGATTTATGGCGGCAGCGAAGCAGGCCTGGATTTTAATAGACCTTAGATGATGCCTTGTGGCTGCACCAATGGTTATCACAGTGTTGGACTGGGTTTCACTTAGAGCTGAGCATCCAAAGAGAATATTGAAGTAAAGGGAAGTGACAAAAATGTAACAAATTAAATATGTAGCTGCTTTATTTGGAAGGGAACCAACAAAAATAAAGTATGATATCCCTTTACTCAAGCACACGTTGAGAAGATGTTGATGTATCCTTATGTTACTGGAAAATACAGTGACGTTATACGATTTGGAGAGAATGTGAGTTTGTCTGGACTCAGGGATCCTCAACCTTAAGTGTTTAGCCGACAGCATGAAAACTCCACTTGACACTCCACCTGATGGAAGCCCATGCCATCAGTGAGGAGGGAGACTGGTCTTGAGCTGGCCAGGCTTCCAGATGCAACCACATGTTCCAGAGGACAAGAGAAGATCTCAGATGTGACCGAGTGATGTAATCAGCCAAGTCCATAGTGAGGGCATTTTAAAAAGAAGACAGGTTTGGTTTCTTTGATCACAATTTGAAAGAAAAAAGCCAAAATAATAGGAAAGAGACATTTCAACCAAGTGTAATATATGGGTCATTTTTATAGGTGGTAATTATATGGAAGTGTTAACATTACTTAGGTGTGATTGTGGCACTGTAGTTGTTTAAGATAAAATGAGCATCTATTAGAAATTCATATTTACTAATGAAATGTTATAACATCCATAGGGTTAACCATGTATTGATTGATCGATTGATTTTGTGTGTGTGTGTGTGTGTGTGTGTGTGTAGAGTTTAGAGGTCAGTGTTGAGTGTATTCCTCTATCACGGTCTACCTTACTTTTTGAAGTTAGCCTTGTCAAACCTGGAGCTCACCAACTCAGTAAGACTACACCTACCGAGTAAACCTCGCTGGTTCTCTTTCTACCTCCCCTGAGGACAGCAGGTGTGTGTCACCACACCTGACTTCTTAGGTTTCTGCTTGGGATCTGAACTCAGGGCTTCATCATGAACCATATCAGCTTTATCAACTGAGCCAAGTCCTCAGTCCCTGTAAATTGATTATTGAATCTACATAGTAATTGCCTGTTGCACATGGGTTTCTTAATTTGCATGGTTTTGCAGTTGCCATTAACAAGAGAGTGAAAAGTAAAACAAGATGAAATAAGAAAATACTTATCCTTAAAACAAAAAACCAGAATCTGGGTTGCTCCTATGACATCAAAATGATCCCTTAACCTTGAATACATGTGCTGTTCTTCCTCTACAAACTGAAGCTGGGGAATGGTATTTTGAGGGAGGCTATTTTATTCTTAATTCTTATTTTTTTATGTATTATGAAAAGATACATTAAAAATTTAAATGTCTAAAGAACTTGAGAGAGATTTTTAATGTGCCCACGGATTAAGCTGTGAGTCAAATGCTGCAGGTAGGAAGGAGCGAGGAGGAGAATTCCTTTCCATCTGTCATGAAGTTCCCGTGCACCATGAGTGACAGGTGGCTCAGCTCCTAAACGGTTACATAACACTCTCCAGTTGTGAAGCTCTGACTTAGGAGAATTTCCTGAGCCGATCAAATAAATCAAAAGAATTAATAAAAATAATGGAAGTATCTTTAGAAAGATAGAATGACAGAGGTCCCACGGTGCTTGTCTCTTCTCTGGTATCAGGAAGCGTATGTGAAAATACTCCATTCTGTGCCGGTCTCAGGGGAAGACACAACAAAAACAAACTCACAAAACACTTGTCAGTTGTGGATTTGAAGCTTGTTTAGCGAAAAAAGAGAGGGTGTGTCTTTTGCATTTGCCAAAATCTTGTGTCACGTGTCTCTTTGACTCATTACTTAGAACTGACATGTTTCTCAGAGACGGTGTGGAGAGGACACTGGAGGCTGGTAACCTCTCTAGTGGGCAGCGCGCAAGAGTGCTGGGTAAGATTCCGACCACGACTCTTGCCTCTGTGTTTAGCTCATGTTTCCTGTCTCAAACCACGGCTGTGTGATTGTGAAGCTCTGCTCAGACAGTGTGACCCATGGACAGAGAAGTCAGATGAAGTGTGAGGTTGCTTCGAAGCTGCAGCCCACAGTTTCACACTCGAATGCTTCTCATGCCTGCCCTTCTTACAGGAAAAGTGGTTGCCTTGGCTTGTAGTTGATGTACAGCATCACTTTGTCATCTTTGAAGCCCTAGGACAACTTCTCAGCTTAGATTTTTGAAAATTAGCTTTAAATTGGATTCATCTTGTGCATTGCATTAGTCATGAGTGAATACTTAGTGTTCTTGCAAGCCTGAGCAATCCTTGGGACTGCCACTGGAAATGGATACCAAGTGAAGACAGGGCAGAGGAGCTGTGGAAGGGAGGGAAGAGGGGATAGAAAAGGAAGGGATGGCATGTGCTTCTCTGCTCCATGGCATCTAGCGTATTTATGGAACACCTTCTGGAGACTGGAAGTGTCACACTCACTTGAGAACACAGCCTTGCTTCACTCCTTCTGGTGGCAGGATCGACTCTTACCTGAGTCACGGAGTCCCTGCTGTCCTCTCCATGACCTCATTTGCTTCCAACAAACTTGTGTGGCTGGTGTGATTCTCGGTGTGCGAAGGTCCAGTCAGTCTGGAGACACTGATTGTCTGTGACCCACTGGAAAGTAAATGTCAGAGCCAAACGCCAATAAGAGTGAGTCCAAGATCTTTTCAGGATATCTATCTGTCCACAGCTGGGAAGTCTGGAGCTGAGGGAGGGCATCTAACAAGGCTCCTCTTGCTGCTTTGTAATATGGTGGGGAGGGGGGAGGGGGAGAGCGAGGGGAAAGGGAGAGGGAGGGGAAAGGGAGAGGGAGGGAGTTGAACTCACTTTGATAACAACCTGTGATAGTGATGGTTTATTTAAAAAGACAGAGCCCCCATGACCTAATCACCTCCCATTGAGCTCCACATGCCAGCACTTACATCAAGAGCTATGTTGTTTTCCACATAACATAACATAATGAGCTTCTGGAGCACATTAACACTACGGCACAACACCAGAGTGTTCTTTCTTCCCTCTGCCCGGGAGGACTGGCTTTGGTGATGGCACAGGGCTACCCTCCCCAGAGCCATATTTTTGTGATGCTTTCTGTTCTCAAGGTTTCTCCTGGGCTCAGCCTTTGACTTGATGATCCTGGCAAGGTGATTTGTGCCGACTCGAGGCCTGTGTCATGAGCTTCGGGCAGACTGAGTTTAAGATTTACCCAAGATGACTGCCATCTTGGGACCAGTAGAGTCCCTTAATGGAGACCAGAAGCTAGAAGTAAGAGAAAAATGAAAATAAAGTAAATGAGTCCGGGTTAGGGCACCATGGCTGTATCTGCTTGTTTATGCCCCATACGCTACCTACTGTTTTGTTGATTTTTCTTTTAAAATAAGTTATCAAAATGTGACCCCCACAGACTTAAGAGAGTTCTGAGGATGTTTACAAAAGTTCTGAAGTTCCAATCTGTTTTTCTTATATTACTTAAACATTATTTTCTCTTTAACCTCTGTAGCTGGAGTTTTCTCCAGTCCTGCTCGGGCCCGCAGGTGCTCAGACCCAAGTAAACACATAGAGACTTATATTACTTATAAACTGCATGGCCGTGGCAGGCTTCTTGCTATCTAGTTCTTATATCTTAAATTAACCCATTTCTAATAATCTATAAGTTACCACGTGGCTTGTGGCTTACCAGTACTTTACATCTTGCTTCTCATGGCCGTGGCGGTGGCGGCTGGCAGCGTCTCCTGACCCAGCCCTCCTGTTCCCAGAATTCTCCTCTCTCTTTGTCCCGCCTATACTTCCTGCCTGGCTACTGGCCAATCAGCACTTTATTTATTAACCAATCAGAGCAACACATTCACAGCATACAGATATCCACAGCAGACCTCATTGACCATGAACCTTGCTGATGAAAAAGGGTGGCGGGTGAAATTTCAGGCTCCCAAGTGCAAATCTTACCTGAGACTGGACTGTTGTCAGTGTGCTCTTCATCGCTACACGTGGCAGGGGGCAGGCAGACTAGTTCCGCTTGATGCCGCTGATGAGGGAGTTGTTATTAATGTTTGTAAAGTTACTCTGTGGCAGGGTGGGAAGCGTGTGTGAGGACATTTGCGGGGCCAGGCAAAGGCAGTACTGCTGCATCTCAGAGACAGGACTTGTGCAATGAAGTTGTCTCTTGAGCACAGAACATTATTTGTGCATGGAACATCATTTCTACCTTGGAAGAACAGCAGATGAACTGTAGTGATAGAACTTGGCAATTTGTGAAATATTTCCCTAAAAAAAAAAAAAAAAAAAAAAAAAATTGAGAGGATTGAGTCAGTTACTTGAAAGGAGACAATCGCAAATGTTTGGTGCCAGCAATCAAACCAAAACCTTTACCCCATAATTAGGCTTTTGGAAAATGTATCTCTGCCGTTGTGGACTGGACAGCCTCTCAATACTTGACGTCTTTTTTCATGAGTGCGCTGTTTACATTAATTCAAATTGTGATTTTTTTTTGAAATGATGTGATGAAATGCATCAACTTTTGGAAGAGCTACATGGCTCAGTAAACACATATTTTCAAAATGACCAGCACAGGATGTTACAGTACAGTGATCATGCTGAAACTATGAGGTAGACGAGTGGATTTTGGTGGAGAAGTGTGCAAAGCCTTACACATCCCACACTGGAGCTAACGTTCAAGATGCTATCATTTGTTGAGCTTTGATGGATCAAAGAAAAATAGTCATAATTAGGTGAAAAGGCGTGTTCTCATTAAGCTACCCTCTGTGTGAGGCTGGGTTTTATTTATTCTTTAGCTAGAGATATGCCACCATGGATAAAGAACAGAAACAGATGTAAGAACGAAGCTGTTGCTTTTAAGTCAGGCTGAGTTTTCAAATTATAAAACAACGCGATCATTAACTTTTGCTTCATTTTGCAATACGTAGTTGCCTTTTAAAATGCTATGTTACTATGGAATGGATTTGTCTTTACTGTTTTAAGTAAAGGAAGAAATGTTTAAATTTTGACATTTCAACCTCTAATGTGGCCATATTAGTAAAATCTATACAACCCAAAACTCTCTCAGCACCCAGTAGCTTTAAAGACTATAAAGGAGTCCTCAAACCAAAAAAAGAAAAAAAAAAAAACTTTTAGAATTTCTAGGTCAATTTCCCCAAAATCTCAGTAATTGGGAGAAGACACTGACAGATGCTTGTTTATGCTATATTGAAGACTAAGGACCATTAGATGATGTAAGCAACCAAATTAGTCATGTTTGTTTTCAACGTCTTTGGGTGGGCTGGAACTTGTTGTGTTTTTAAAACTATAATGTTTTGTCGTAGTTATTATTATGATAAGGCGCATCTTTTCAGCCAGTTGCCCTGACAAGCCTGCTCTCAAAAAAATTAGGCCAGGCGTGATACCATAACTACTCCAGGCTTGGTGGTTACAGGCAGCGCCATGCTGACTATTTAATTTGGATAGATCAAGGCAACCCTAGCACTTTTGAGCAGGTGGGCAGAGCTCCATCCCTAAGAATTGACCCCAGAAACAGCACCGAGATCGGGAACCTTGCTCTGTGTGTGCCTGCGTGCGTGCGTGCGTGCGTGCGTGCGTGTGTGGGCCACCAGCCTGTTAACTGCATGCTCCTTCGGAATCAGAGCTCTTGCAAAACAGCCCCACAATTTCAAGCTGTCTTTCAGACTAATTTTTCTATGTTGGAATTGCACTGACATCAGCTTCTCTCAGTGGGGAAAGAGTTGAGTAGGACAGAAATTATTTAATTTTTCAGTGTTTATTCTAATTATATTTCAATTTTATTTCCAGAAGCTCCTTTTCTTTCTGCTCATTTTGTTCAAATAAATGAGGCAGCCGGACCTCCATCTTCTTGGTCAGTTGTGTGGATGTGGTGCTCTTTCTGTGGTTTCCCCGGCAATACCTCCTGCCAGTACCAGGTAGAAGGCTGAAAGACACATTCCTCTCCCCTTCCCCCTTTCCTCCTCTAATCCTTATCTCATGATTCATGACTCCAACCTGGATCCTGAGACTTGTGTTCTGGGTCTCAGTGAGTGTTGGATGACATCAGCACAGCACGGGTGTAGTGTCTTAGGGTTGTAGCACTCTGTGTGTACACGCCAGAGATCGCCAGAGATGTTATAGGTGGTACCTCAGCGCTCACGTTCCTCGGGAGAAAACAGTTGCCCCCTCTATGAATTTATATTTGGCTGGCTGTACAATATGTGGGATATGAGCAATACTTGTAAATGACTACCACTCCAGTCTTGTTGATTAAGAAGAGGGTCTGTTTATCCATCTACCCACCTTCCCACCTATTCCTCCATATTCAAATTATATAGAAAATTATGTAACGGATGTGTGTGTTTATACATATATGTGTAATATACTTTATAATGATACTGTTTTGTTCTCATAGAACTCAAACTTCAATGTGGGGGTGTGGACTCAAACAATTAGACATTTTAAGGTCATATCATTTCCTTGCCCCGTGGAAAGGCAGAGTGAGGAGACAGCGGTGGGTTTGTGTGTATGCTGTTCTGTTCGGGTGCTCAGGGAGGGCACAGAGTGTCATCTGAGCCATTGAAGGAAGGGAGGAAGGGAGTAGTCTGTGAAGTGGGAGACAGGGAACTAGAAGAGTGTAAACCCTCAGGAGGAATATGGTCAGTGAGTGAGAATTCATGCAGGGAGAAGAATGCAGCAAAGCCTCCAGGGAGGCCTGGGATGTTTTGTGTGTCGTGGTTGTTGGCACAGGGTCAGTACTCTGTTCATGCTACTTCCATCTTCAAGAACATTCCCATGTCACTTAGACGTAGCTCCCTGCGGTGTGGTGCAGCTTCCCGTTGGGGCAGGTGAACATCTTCCTGTAACTCTGGGTAGAGGCCTGGAGAGCAGAATTCCTCCCTCCCCCCCCGCCACAAACAATGATTTCGTGTATGTTGCTACAGCAGAATTGATTCTGAGTTCATCATGAGAGCTTTCTCAAGTTCTGCAAATTCTATACTGGTGTTTCATTGTTCCATGCTACACTGGAAGCCCTCTAACCATTCCAAGTTACTAACTTCATTATAGCTTACTAACCAGTGAAAGTTCAGTTTGTGTTGACCTTGAGTCTGGAGACATGTAGCAAGTCGTTACGCTGCTCGCCATAATTAGCTGTAATTTAGTTCTATTTATGGCTCATTAAAAAAA
>CABHPR010092726.1:0-28454 GCA_902168415.1 Peromyscus melanophrys
CTTATATAAGGAGACAAGGAGGAGAGGTTATGGCTTAAAAATTATGTGTTTGGAGATCAAGTACAAGTGAACTTGCCATAGTTAATATTGTTAACTAGAAAGGATTTAAAAACACCCTGGAAACAAACCTCCAAATATGTATATGAGAGATTTTCTAGATTCAGTTAACTGAGGTGGTAAGAGCCACCTAATTACAGCAGCACTATTCTATGGGTTGAGATTCTAGCCTGAATAGAAAGAAGAAAGTTGTTCAACACCATCATTCATCTCACTTGAATTCCAGACCGCAGATATAATGTGACAAGGTGCATCTTTCTCCTAACACCTTACCTTCCCCACCATGATGAACTCTAACTTCAAGGTGTGACACAAAATAAACCCCTATTTTCTTAAATTGCTTTTATCAGGCATTTTGTTGCAGAAACCAAAAAAGTAACTAATATATTCCATTTCTGGTTGCCATTTCTTCATGTGATAAGTAGGACCTGTTAGAGTATACCTCTCAAAGATAGTGTTTAAAATGAGTTAAGCAGTAACCATCATATTGGTAACTTTTTTTATTTATTTGGTTTTGTTTTTCGAGACAGGGTTTCTCTGTGTAGATTTGTTGCCTATCCTGGATCTTGCTCTCTAGACCAGGCTGGCCTCAAACTCACAGAGATCTGCCAGGCTCTGCATCCTGCGTGCTGGGATTAAAGGCATGCACCACTGCCACCCAGCTAAATTGGTAACTTAAAGCTAGTTAACAGTATTAATCAGTTTGCAATACAAATACAATCCTATAATAAATCAAAATTCAAAACACAAATTTCTTCAATGACCCTTCTATAGTTCATGCTCTTATTTTTGTTTTCATCACATATCATTTACCAAAATTATTTTAAAAAGCTTTCCTACACATGTATAACATTTGAGTTAACTGACTGATTTTTAGGCAATAACCATTTTCCAGAGCCACTGCAGCTCAGTAAAACATATACTCTGGAATCTACTAAAAGGACATTTGATCAACCTTTCTTCCAAATATCCGGTGTACGAATCCAAATATATTTAATTTTGAAAATTGATCTAGGAACATTTCCCACCCCTAGGTTACTTATGCTTGAGCAGAAAGAGGAAAAGGTCAGATTGTTTTTATTCACTAATATCATTCTGTGTGATGTCTATAAAGTCTCTTGCACAAGACAGAATGCCCTATACACACTAGGTATCTAATTCTAAGAACTGCAAGTGAGTGATTTAACCACTCAGTTCACATTATATTTTTATATACTACTCTGATTAATTTTCTTGGAGAAATACAGAATGTTCTAAAAAAGACTTAGGTTAGACTTGGAGTTTACTTTTTACAGAATATTTCTAATCAATTCAGAGTTAAACAAGTTAAGTAAACTTAACAGGACTTCATTTCAAAACTTGGCTCTTTAGTTCAACTGTTCAGTATATAATATATCAAAAAAATAATATAATTCTAGCAGTGAGAACAATTCAGATTCTAGGGTTTATATGCTGCTTATATGTTAAGGGCTCAGGAATATGGATCCAAACTTAAACTTCTCACTCAATTACAACATCAGTGTTTGTGATGTGGTTTTAACAAATCCCGTACCTTACAGGTGTAGAGTGAATGTACATGTATGTATATGTATATATATTGATAATTGTTCCATCCTTAATGTTGCTTATATTCTCACACATCATATTTTGATAAATGCAATGAATGGCAATTAATACAACTGAATATATCAGAATATTTTGCAGCATTTGCTTGATAAATAGAACAGCAAACTTTAACTTTCCATTCCCTATTTTATTGATGGTGAAAACCAAGCTGCTGACTTGTCTATGTCAATAAAGATTGTAAAGGATGAAGAATACAGCTCCATAGAAGAGTGCTTCCTAGAATGTTTAAAAAGGCTCTGAGTTGAAAGCCCAGAACACAGAATAGCAATGATAATGCTAACATTCCTCAGGCTCCAAAAGTGGTTTCCTAGGCCTTTTCATTCTATACCCTATGCTTCCTTTGAAACAGACTCATCATACATTTCTGCACTACCTGTGAATGAAATATAACATTCCATTCTATTCTGGAAAATAAATATTCCCTCCTAACAAGCCCACCTGGTCATCATGAATCACTGTACTTAATCTGCACTTACATCAATCTTTTCACATAATCTCTGGCATGGCACTGTATTTCTTTTGTCTTTGCCTCTACTCTCTATGTTAAGCTTTCACTCTGCTTTCCATTTAAAATGCTAGTGTATTGGTGTTTGACAAGTACTGATTTAATGAATGGCAGCTTAATTTATCACTATTCCTATCCCCATCCGTTGGACCCACTGAAATGATTTGTCTAGCCATACTCATACTCCTAAAATAAATATTTCCCATGAAAACTCAATCATCCTGTACTTTCTCAACTGATCTGCAAATGTGGACCTGCAGTTTTGCTGTTACCCGAAAGCTAGCTCCCTATTTCCTGTGGCCCGCAAAAAGAACCTACTTAGCTACAATGCCATTCCTTTATATGCAGTATACTAACATTGGACTAATTCTTCCTCTGCATTTCTGCTCAACTATACCTTTTTGATCAAGAGTAATCTACTGTGCTAAGGGAGTGTGCAGGGCCACAGTGAAGTCATATTTAATTATTCTCTTACTCTTAACCCCTGCTAAGCTTCACCACCCATTTAGAAATTGGGATATAAAAAGGTGCTAAATATGGAATTTTCTCCCACCTTCCAACACCATCAGTTTTGACTACAAAGATTATCTATTTTCTTAAATGTTTTCCTTCTTCTTCAAGTTCCTTTTAACAACCAACCTTTGTGTTTGCTTTACAAAAAACATACTTGCTCATTCTACAAGTCTTTTGGGTAACTACAGGATTCTAAACACAAGAAAAACAAAAAGCCAAGTAGGTTATTTTAAAGCAATGTACTGGCTAATTCCAATTTTCAATATAATCCAGGTGAAGGTCTGCTTAATGAGTAGGGTTCTGGGCTTCATAAGTTTCAGACTACATATTTCATCATTTAAACTGATAAGTTACTTTAGACCAGATCCTCTGAAACACAAAGATATAAGCCAGATTCTTTCCTTTAAAAATATAAAACCATCTTTGGCAAATATAGAATTGTGAGTTTTTTCCATAGGAATGTTTTCAGTTAACACACTGACACCTGAGATACATGTTAATGACATGCAGATGTTTAATATATAGTAAATGTTTACAGAAGAAATTATATGATATAGAGTCCCTTCACATTAATACAATGGTAAGTAGGTGATAAAGGAGAGAACATGTGAAACAATATCTAGCATGAATCAATGTTTTAATACACTGATTGCTATATATGAGATATGATTTCTATATGAACCCTTTTAAAAACCATATATTTCACTTTGGGTGATCTGTGAGTATAGTAGAAAGTCATTAGATATTTCATTGCTGTTGCTTTGGCAGAACAGTAATATTTGGATTTCTCCTAGGTTCATGAACTATCTAGTCTTGGGTTTTGCCATGCAGGTAGTGTTGGGCATGGGTTCCATCTCATGGAGTGGGCCTGAAATCCAATCAGATAGTGGTTGGTTACACCCACAACTTTGGTGACACTACTGCACCAACATATCATGCAGGCAGGTCACCACAGGACATCTCAGGTTTTATAGCTGGATTTGTGCCTACCTTTCTCCTCTGGTAGAATGCAGAGTACCATGCAGGACCATGACCACTGGCCAGCAGAGGTGAAAACTCTAGTGATGAACACAATTCAACTTCTCTATCTGTGTTCAGTGAGTTATGTATTATCTTCAGCAATAATGCCTTACCATCAGTTTGTGAAAAACAGCCAAACGCCTTGGCAATAGCCATAGTTGTTTGGGGGTTTCCATTGGACCCCTTCAGCCAACAATTCAATGAGCTATAACTCAGGAATGGGACACCTCCTGCAATTTTCAGTTGGATTATTTTTTGTAATTTTTTGGTTTTGTTGTTGCTTTTTAGTTCAGCATATATTCTAAATACAAACTGTGTCAGTTGTAGAGGAGGTAAATTTTTTTTCTCACTCTGTAAGCTGCCTCTATGTCAAATGATGGTGCCCTTCACTGTATAGAACATTTTTACCTTTATGAAGTGCCACTTATTAACTGTTGGTCATAATGTCTGTGTTATCAAGGGCTTATCTAGAAAATCCTTTCCTGTGCTAAAAAATTTAAACTTATTCCTTTCTTTTATCTCTCTCATATTCTGAGTATGGGGCCTCTTGTTTAGACCCTTGGTTTACTGGGAGTATAGTTTTATGCAGGGTAAGAGGTAAGGATAGATTTGTTCTTCTACAAGTAGCTATCCATTTTTACCAGCATCATTTGTTGAAGAAGCTGTCTTTTCTCTAATGAGTATTGTTGGTATCTTTGTTAAAAATCAGGTAAGAGTGTAAGGCTTATATTTTGGTCCTTAATTCTCATCCATTATAAATAAATCTGTCTTTACACCAGTACCATACTGCTTTTATTACTATAGCTCTATAGTAATAAACCCTTGAATTCTGAGATGGTGATAGCTCCAGCCAATCTGTTATTGTTCAGGATTAGTTTGGCTATCTTGGGTCATTTCAGTTTCTATGTGCAATTTAGATTATTTTTCAATCTCTCTGAACTGATTGTCTTGGTAATTTTATGAGGATTGCATGGCATCTATAAACTTCTTTTGGTTGGTTGGCTATTTATATAGTATTAATCCTGCCAACCCATGATCATTAGAAATCTTTCCATCTGCTACTATATTCTTCAATTTCTTCTTTCAGTGTCTTCAAGTTTTCATTGTAGAAATCTTTCAGTTCATTAGTTAGATTTACTGCAAAACTTTTATTTATATATTTACTTTGAGGCTCTTGTGAATGGTCCATTCCCTTGATGTCCTTCTCATTGTGATTGTTATTTGTATATTTAAAAAAGCTACTATGAGCATGCAATAACTTTGATATTAATAAGAGGCCATGAATTTGAGGAAAGTGAATGAAAAGGGGTAAACAGGAGGGTTTCTAGGAAGGAAAGGGAGAAATGTTCCAATTAATTCAAAATCTCAAAAATAAACCAAAAATGAAAAGTACATACTCAAGAAAAAAGACTCATTTTTTTGTGTTAGATTTGTATTTTGCTACTTTCTTTACTGAACATGCTTAACCGCTATAGGAAAATTTTAGTAGAATCTTTACAGTCTTTCATGTAAAGAATATCATCACAAGAAAAGAAATACTCTGACAACTTTTGGTATTTGTGACCTCTTTATCTCCTTTATTTCCTTTTTTCCCCTAAATAAACTTCTAGTATTAAACTGCATAGGAAGGGAGACAATAGATTCCCTTTTCTTATTTGTGATTTTAGTGAAAATCGTTTTATTTTCTCCATTTAGAAAGATGTCGGCTGTGGGGCTTGCTGTACATTGCTTTTATTATGTTGAGATATGTCTTCTTGTATTCCTAGATTCTCTATGGCTTCTACCATGAAGGCATGTTGGATTTTGTCAAATGCCTTCTCTGCAGGTAATGGGGTGATATGTAGTTTCTCTCCTGGATTCTAAGAGGTAGATCAGATTTGTTGATTTATGTATGTTGAACCATTTCTGCATCTTTGAAATACAGTTGAATTAATCATGGTGGATAATTGGCCTGGCATGTGCTTTTGAAAACTAAACCCACACCTAGGGACACACTTCCTCCTCCAAGACTACACCTACTCCAACAAGGTCACACCTCTTAATACTTATAATCCTTACAAAGTTACAATCCCTGATGATCAAGCATTCAAACATATGGGCCTATATTTGAATGGGGTCATTCTTATTCAAACTACCATATTCCCCTCCCTGGCTCCCATAGCCTTGTAGCCACGTCATAATGCAAAACTGTAGTCAGTCCAACTTCAAAAGCCCTCAGAGTCTATACAGTCTCAACACTTTAAAAGTTCGAAGTTTATGGTGAGATTCATGGCAATCTCTGCACAGCAGCCTCATGTAAAATCTAAATAAAAAGTCAGATCACATAGTTCCAACAGCAACCACAAATAAAGTGACCTTCAGAATTCTAATTCACTTTAGGTTTGTTGACTGCAATACATTTCTCTGAGGTTGGTTTTACACCTGATCTATGGCTCTCTTTGGCAGGTATCCCACAACTCTGACATCTCCAACATCCTGCAGTCTCCAACACAATCCAGGCTCCACCCTTCACAGCTCCACACAATGGCCTCTCTAGGCCTCCATGCAGGGACACACACCTGGCCTCCATATCTTTCCTTAGCCACAGAGGGACATTCCACAACCTCTTTCTTGTATTCTTTTTTTTTAATTTATTTTATTTTATTTTACAATATAATTTAATTTTACATATCAGCCACGGATTCCCTTATTCTCCCCTCTCCTGCCCCCCTCCCCTTCTCCCTAGCCCACCCCCCATTCCCATCTCCTCCATTGCAAAGACTCCCCCGAGGATTGAGATCAACCTGGTAGACTCAGTCCAGGCAGGTCTGTCCCCTCCTCCCAGGCTGAGCCAAGTGACCCTGCATAAGCCCCAGGTTTCAAACAGCCAACTCATGCAATGAGCACAGGACCCAGTCCCACTGCCTGGATGCCTCCCAAACAGATCAAGCCAATCAACTGTCTCACCTATTCAGAGGGCCTGATCCAGTTGGGGGCCCCTCAGCCATTGGTTCACAGTTCATGTGTTTCCATTCGTTTGGCTATTTGTCCCTGTGCTTTATCCAACCTTGGTCTCAACAATTCTCACTCATATAAACCCTCTTCTTTCTTGCTAATTGGATTCCTGGAGCTCCACCCGAGGCCTGACCGTGGATCTCTGCATCCAGCTCCCTCAGTCATTGGATGGGGTTTCTAGCACGACAATTAGGGTGTTTGGCCATCCTATCACCAGAGTAGGTCAGTTCGGGCTGTTTCTCGACCATTGCCAGCAGTCTATTGTGGGGGCATCTTTGTGGATTTCTGTGGGCCTCTCTAGCACTTTGCTTCTTCCTATTCTCATGTGGTCTTCATTTACCATGAACATTCCTTGTTTTCCCTCTCTGTTCTTGATCCAGTTGGGATCTCCCGCATCAGCATTATTTGTAATAGCCAGAACCTGGAAACAACCTAGATGCCCTTCAACTGAAGAATGGATAATAAAATGTGGTAATATACACAATGGAATACTTCTCAGCAGAGAAAAACAATAACATCATGAGGTTTGCAGGCAAATGGATGGATCTAGAAAAAATCATCCTGAATGAGGTAACCCAGACTCAGAAAGACAAACATGGTATGTACCCACTCATAGGAGGATACTAGTTGTGGAACAAGGATGACTGGACGGCTACTCACAACACCAGGGAGGCTACCTGGAAAACAGGACCCCAAGAAAGACACGGGGATCGCCCAATGACTGAGAAATGGATGAGATCTACATGAACAGTCTGGACGTGAGTGGGGGTAATGAAGGGCGAGGGTCGAGGGAAAGAGAGCTTGGGGGAGCAGGAGATCCTGACTGGATCTTTCTTGTATTCTTGACCTAAAGCCAGAACCAAGTGACCAAAGCTGCCAATTTCTGCTGCTTGATGGGGCTGTCCCATCCTTCAATTATATTTTCATCAGCTTTCTGTTGTTGTTAGTTTCCTTCACTGTGTAAGCTTTTCTTTAATTCCTTTTCACAAGTTACAAGTTTAGCTGGATAGGTCTACCCCAAAGGCTACCATTCCTTTAGTCCATTTAGCATCAGGCTTTTCTTTGAACATTGCTGCTCCTCCAGCACTGGACTTAGCTTCATTATACTTCCTGGTGCTCCTTTTCTCCTCCAACTGTACATTTTGTATTTCTATTTGTTCAGTGCGCACTTTTTTTTATTATAGATCTGCATTAAAATGACAACACATAACCATACAACAGAATTAATACTAGGCTGACCTGAAATCTTCTCTGCCAGAACTATTAATCCAAAACTCTTCAATTTAACCTCAGGTAAATTTTCAGACAAGGGCAGAAAGCAGCCACATTCTTTGCCACAATATCACAAAAATGGTCTCTAGGCCACATACTAATATTATTCCCCCCAGAAACTTCTTGAGCTAGACCTCCACAGTTCAAATTGCCTCCAGCACTGTCTTCCATGTTCCTACTAGTATGGCCCATTTAGTCTCACTTAAAGTATTAAATACCTTCCTAATCCAATGTCCTAAAGTCCACATTCCACCAAGAAGCAACATGGTCAGGCCTGTCACAACAATACCCAGGCTTCTGGTACCAACTTCTGTATTAGTCTCTGTTCCATTGCTGTGAAAAGTCACCATGACCAGGGCAACCCTTGTGAAAGAAGTATTTAATACAGGGGTTGCTTACAGTTTTAGAGGTTTAGTTCAGTATCATCATGGCAAGGAGCATGGAGGCATGCATGGAGCTAGAGCAATAGCTGAGAGCTATGTCCTGATCTGCAGGTCAACAGAGACTATACCTGGCAGGAGATTTTAAAATTTCAAAGCACATCCACCCCAAGTGACACACTTCTCCAACAAAGTCATACCTCCCAATACGTGTAATCCTCTCCAACAGTTCCACTCCCTGGTGACCAAGCATTCAAATATATAAGCCTATGGGAAACATTCTTATTTAGACCATCACAATGTTTTAACTATAATATATTGTGCACAACTTTTCTGATGTTGTCTACTTGGTGGGATGGAAGCCACTTGAACCCTGATAGTCAACTCTTTCTCCTCCTTTGGGAAGTTTTCTTCTATTTTACTAAAGATATTTTCTACACTTTTGGTATAATTAATTTCCTATTCCATGCCAATATTTCAGAGGTTAGATCTTCCCATGGTATCTGCAAACCTGCCTGAGATGTATTCATTTTTTTTCAAATTTGTCATTGACCTCTACTGGATGGCCCAATTCCTTTATTTTGTATTCTATCCCTACTATCTGTTTTTGATAGGATCTATTTTGTAGGGGGGGGGGGGGGGGGGGGGGGGGATTCCACTGAGCTTTTTAACTAGTTACTGGGCTTTTCATTTCCAGCATCATTTCAATTTAGATTTACTTTAATATTTCAAACTCTATTTTCATGTCTTGGATTAACTTCCTTACTTCATCTATCTCTTTGTCTTTATCTTCTTTAAATTGTTGGTGTAGTCACATTGTGTTTTTTGTTTGTTTGTTTTTTCTTTGTAAGATCTGCCATAAGTATATTTCATTAGGGGTCATTATTACTATATGATTTTTTTAAATGGGACTGTTTAGCTTGGTTGTCTGTATTTTTATTCCTGCATTGAAATTTGCACATCTGGAGTTAGTTTGCTGCTTAAGTTTGTCTTTCTTTTCTATTCAAGCCACTTTTCTTCTCTCAGCAAATGTTTACAATGTTCAGCATGGAGTTAATTCATCACAAGGTTGGGATCTTGACTTCTCTTTGTCTGATATTTGGAGACACAGTCTTTATAAAGGTCTTCATTTATCTGTGTATTAGTGACATTTTTACTGCTTTGATGAGACAACATGACAAAGACACTTTATGAAGCAAAAGTTTTGCAGACTTAGGGTATAAGAGACTTAAAGAACACAAGACCATCATGGCAGGAAACATGGCATGATACAGGAACAGCAGCTGATAGTTCCCATCCATATCCACAAGATGTGGGTTTGATTTCCAGCACTCACATAGTGGCTCACAGTCCCTTCTGGCCTCTGCAGGCAACACATGGTACATAGACATATATGCAGGCAAAACACCCATACACACAGAAAAATATTTTTTAAAAATTCAAAGTGGGAGAAGACTACAGCAATAGCTCTGTATCATGCCATGCCATGCGGGTGGAACACTCAGGACTCAACCAAGCACAGCCCAGGGCTTCTAGTCCAGGACATGGAAGAGGATTCTAGCAACAGCTTGGTGCTATGCCATGCCATGTGGCTGGGGCAAGCAGGATTTTCCCAAGTACAATCTGGAGTTTCTAGACCAGGACCCACAAGAGGACTCCAGCAGTAGCTCCACATCAACCAGGAACCCTCCCAGGGTCAGGCTCCATGATGTTGAGTTGAGTACAGGGTGGGGAGGTAAAAGAGACAAAGAGGTAGAATGGTTCATGGGCTGGGGAGAGAGATGGATCTGAAGAGGTGAGGGTACTGAGGAACAGGCTGATGTGAATGGCCTGCTTACCACCCAAATCCAAGGTGATATCTGGGCCTGGACTATAGCCAACAGCCACCTCTTTGTCCAAGGCCCCAAAGCAGCCAAATGTTTGTGGCTCCTGTTGCCACTGAAGGCTGTGCAGAGGTCTGTAGTCGAGGCCATCAGTGCCATGTTGGTGTCCAAGAGCCATGCTGCCATGGGGGCCATGAAAATCCAGGTGCCTTTGCTGCCACCTGTGCCCAAGCTACTGCCAAGAACTATATCTGGGTTTGTGGTCCTAATACAGAGTCTGTGTTGATGTTCAATGGCCCTTGTTGCCACCTAAGGCCACACAGATGACCAGGGTCTAGGAGGCAGCCTGTGACCACGTTGGTGTCAGAAGTCCATGCCACAGCTGGGACCATACTGATAGAGGGGGCCTGTATTGCCACCTGGGACCATGAAGACATCCTAGCAGGGCTGCTGTCTAGTTTCCATGTCTTGGTCTGTCCATGACTCCTGTTACCACTTAGGTCTTTGCAGATGCCAAGGGTCTAGCCAGCCACCTGAGACTATGTTGGTGTCTGGGAGCCACGAAGCTGCCAGGGCCATATTAATTTGAGTGGCCTGTGCTGATGTCTGATGTTGATGGCCCATGTTTCCACATGGGATCATAAGAATCATGCCTGTTGAGGTCTGAGGACAGTGCTGGGCAGGCCCTGCCCCTCACTGAATACTGCAGCAAGAGCCCTGGTGAGAGTCAATGGTGTGACAGAGGACAGAGGCCTCAAATCAAATCCACAACTCATGATAATGAACACTTGCAAATGAAGAAGAAAGGACTAAATGGTAAAGACACACCACAGCTTCAACAGTGAAATTCTTCTCCTTTTTTTTTTCTTTCTTTTGTCATTTCTTCTTTCTTTTTTGCTTTGTTGATCTGGTTTGGTTTTTTGTTTTTCTTTAAAATTTTGTTTTACTTTGGGGGGAGAGGTAGCAAGGTCAGAGGGCAGATGTGGGGGGTATGGGGAGATGGGTGGAATCAGGATGCATGATGTGAAAACCCGCAAAGAATCAAAAAAAGTTAATCAAAAAATTTAAAGTGATGTATTTTAAATGAACAATTAATAAATATGAAAGCTAATGATATCACATAAAACTCTATATCCTAAAAAATAAGAGGGGTGGTTTTCTTTTCAATTTAGATAGCTAACCCTTCCTTTACAACATGTAAATATATTTTATAAAATGTAAATTATACTATTTGTATCATTTTCATAATACAATTTTCACTTAACATTTTTGAGATATACTCAAGAATATAACCAAGTCTTTAAACATTTAACAGCATTATTTTTAATGGCTATGAACAGATATTCTACTATCTAAAAATTCTATAATTTATAAAACTGTTTCCTAATTATTGGATAGTTGAATTGCTTTCCAATTCTTACATGTTTTATTCATAATTCTAATCATTCATTTATCAAGAATGGTAAAAGTTCTCAGATACTGTCATATTTACAAACTAATACTTTAGCTCAGAGTATCCCAGATAGTGGCAGGAGATATAACACTGCTATCCCACAGACAAAGCAGAATGACCCTCAGACTCAGGTCAGTTTTGAAAGGCCCCTAAGGCTCATGCAACACACAGTGGCTAAGATGGAATATGCTTAGGTAGTAGGTTTATATCATAGCTGAAGAACCCTGTGCTTAGGAAACCCAAATCCTTTATAATGAGCTACAAACAAAGGTATACAACCCTTTATTCAAGAACCTGTCTTATACTGGATAGTAACTAAACCAGGTATCTAATCTGAAAGGGTATAATATCTGTATACCCCAATGCTGTTACTCGAACTTCTTTGACAAGAGTTTAGAACAAAACTCATTCGGAGTTTCTATGTGCAAAACATAAAATGTAAAGAATGCTATGGAATAATTCTTTTGTACACTGTAAAGGTTTGTCACTCAAATTGGTTTAATAAAACACTGATTGGCCAGGAGCCAGGCAGAAGTAAAGGCCAGGCAACCAACTAAGGATTATGGGAAGGAAAGGGCAGAATCTGGAGATATAGCCACCCAGCAAGCAGGACCTGTAAAAATAAGGTCACAAGCCAAAAGCCACAATTCACAGGGCAAAGCATAAATAGAAATATGGGCTAAGTGTAAGAGTTAGCTGGTAACAACCAAGCCTGAGCTATAGGCCAAGCATTTATAACTAGTATTAAGCCTCCACATTGATTATTTGTGAAGCAGCTACCAGGTATTTGGGAACAATCAGACAGGAGAGAAACATCCCATTACAAACGAACCCAGGGAAAGTAATTTTCCTACAATCTCTAGGATAAATATGTTAAATATGAATACTGAACTTCTTGATACAACACACTTTTTCTTTTTGGAGAAAACCTGAACTACTTCTATGAAGACAGATGAATCTTGGCTCTTAAGTTTCAAGCTGTTCTCCTTGGGGAAGCTTTTAATTACCTACTATGTTCAGAAGTCTGAATTGACCGTGTCTGTTGTTTATAATGATGTTTTTAATTTTCACATTAATGATTGTCTTAAAATACTATCTAGCATTTACAAAAACTTCTAATTTTCTTTATCTCACTGGTATCAAAATAATGCTGCTCAAACACAGAAAATAGCAAGTGCAGATGTTTACATATCAATTCCTTTTTTTGTTTTGTTTTGTTTTGTTTTGTTTTTTCAGACAGGATTTCTCCGTGTAGTTTTGGTGCTTGCCCTGGATCTAGCTTTGTAGACCAGGTTGGCCTCGAACTCACAGAGATCTGCCTGGCTCTGTCTCCCAAGTGAGTGCTGGGATTAAAGGAATGTGCCACCACCACCCAGCTTACATATCAATTCTTAATAATAAAAGCAAACAAAAAAAAAAACATCTGAAGCAATTTTCTTATGGGGAAAATTAGTAATTTCAGTGTTTAGAGCCAGTCAATAGAAGAGTTCTAGACATTTCAATATTTGTGTAAAATACTTTTTTACACAATATTTTTCATAACTTGTATGTCAAGAGAATAGAAATGATTGGTTCAACCAATAGAACAATAATAGAATTTATTGTGGTTAATAAAAGAGGCACTGCGCCGGGCAGTGGTGGCGCATGCCTTTAATCCCAGCACTCGGGAGGCAGAGGCAGGCGGATCTCTGTGAGTTCGAGGCCAGCCTGGTCTCCAAAGTGAGTTCTAGGAAAGGCGCAAAGCTACACAGAGAAACCCTGTCTCGAAAAAACCAAAAAATAAAAAATAAAAAAAAGGAGGCACCAAGTAATCCAGGACTGAATTTAACAAAAAGGAGCCCATATAATTGGAACAAAGGCATTTAGCTGAAATGATTGCACATACTTAAAACTTGCAGTTTGCCTAAATACAAACATGTATTTCAAGATATATTCATAGTAGTGAACATTTTGAAAAGCAGGATAACGTTACATGTAGCACTAAGACAAAAATTACATTGGAACCTATGCCTATAATCAGAGCATCAGGACTTGGTAGGCCGTTGGGGGAATGGGCCTAGGTCATACTGTGAGTGCACATTGGCCTGGGCTAGAGAGGAAAACGCTATCTCAGAAAGTCTCTCCCATGGGAGAAAAATTAAAAGTATCAGGATTCTAAATAATATACTTTCTAATTTTATGATTGTGTGTCCTCCAAGTTTTTCATTTTTTCCATTGTATACACATAAAATGAATGAGTCAAAGAACTTACGAGATGAAATGCATAAGTATGATCTATTTCACAGGCATTCTGATAAGAAGATGAGCTGAGACTCACCACAGCAAAATACAAATATTCTTGTGACTAAACCATAGCTAAATTTAGAAATTTTAAAACCACGCTGCTAAATATCATTTTTAAATAATTTAAACTATTGAAATTCAATTTAAGCAATTTTAATTTGAGGTATTAAAATTTAAATGATTTAAATATTTTAGTATAGTATTCTCAATTAAATATGTCACTGAGAAATTACTATCTAGATAAAGGATTTTTTAAAAAGCTCAACTCAGGAAGCTTACTACCATTTTGAAAAATTATTGCATAAATGAAAAGGTAAAATTATTCAAAAGTACTAAGATTTGAAATCTAATTGCCATTACCTACAGGTAACGTATAAATGCACAAATCTCTAGACAATCACTTGAAACTGAGATGACTTTAACACAGACACCTATGCTCTGTCCTGTCTTAAGATCATGAACAGCAGGGTGTGTGGTAGCACATGCCTTTAATCCCAGTACTTGGGAGGCAGATCCCTGAGTTGAGGCCACCCTGGTCTACAGAGTAAGTTTCAGGACAGCCAGCAATACACAGAGTAACCCTGTCTTGAAAAACCAAACAAACAAAGACCATGAACAAAGAAGAATCAAAGGTTTGAAGGGCAGTGTAAGAAGGCAGGTAGACAATGCAGGAAAGGAGACCAAACAAAGTCGCCTGCTTCCTTTTCTCAGTGTTTCTTCTTCTCTCTCTTGATCAGGACGCTCATGCTTCCCTTTTGTTTCTGAGTGGTAATTTCATGGAATATAAAATTCTGGGTGAACAATTTTTTTCATCATTTTGAGGACCAGGCTCTTCTGTCTTCTTCAACATAAAATCAATGTTGATATTATCTTTGAATTTTTGGTTGGTTTCAGATGGAAAAGTAAATCCAGTTCCTGGTATTCTTATTGTTTAGAAGCTGACATTTTCCAACAAATACATTTAACCACAAAGGAAAAAACAAATCCAATATGGGTATTAGGGTGGCAAAACAGAAACTAAAACATACTTGCTTTGTCTACATTGGCATAATATGACTCCAGTGGGAAAAGTAACATAAATTTTGAAGAAAGAATAGAATTACCTACTCTCTTACCCATAACAACTACAGTGTCTGCATACTGTTTTCAAGCAATGTAACATATATTTTAAAAGCATATAGGTAAAAACATGAAGAATGAATGTTATTAATTAAAATAAGGTGGTAAAGAAAACATTAAAGTCAAAAAGTGGAAAAACCTGACATTGATTTCTGTTCATCATACAGATTTAACACAGGCTATCTGGTAGTTCAGACTTATAATTTCAGTTGCTCAGGAGAATGAGGCAAGAGAATTCCAAGTTCAATGCCCACCTTTGGCTATAGAGTAAACTCAAATCCAGTCTGTGCAGCATACTGAAATTGTCTCAGAACAGAAAGCAAGAAGTAGTAGGTTAGGGACACAGCTCCGTGGGTGAGTGCTTGCCTAGAATATACAGGCCTATATCCAATCCTTGGTGCTACACAAATAAACACACACCTAGGTCATCTAAAAAGTATAATTATGAAGGTAAACAATGGAGGGGGTTACAAAACATTTACAAACACAGGGAGAGTTTTGTTAATAAGAGGAAAACAAAACAAAAACTGTTTAACACATAAGGGGAAAGTGAATACTCTCAAATCTTGCTATAGGGTATTTAAAAAAAATGCTCTAGAAAAATCAACCCATCATCAAAAACCACCCAAACCATAAATAAATCATTAAGCTCTCAAATAAAAGATGGGAAACCCAATAAATTATATTGAGTCAACTTCAAAGCATCTACAGAAAAAGGTAAAAAAAACTGATTTAAAACAGCACATACCAAAATAAATTTCAAATGATCCAAATGTTTCAGTGTTAAAAATACAAAGGACCCATAGATACAGAGGCATTAACAGGTTGAAGGATTCTAAAAAAAAAAAAATTATAATAATTTCCTCAGAGGCTAGAGCTTGCTCTCCAACAAAAGTTTATCAGTCACAAAATGTAAAACATAAAATTTTAAATTTTCTGGTAGCCACTAAAGTTTTCTATTAGACACAGGCTCCCATTCCTGACCAGGAAGCTATCTACAACTGATAGCACTAGAAAGGAAATGTCATTGTTCTCCAAACATCCTACTGGGCATGTTAACCACACTTTAGGGCAAGCTTCATGCCCAGGAGCAGTGTCCAACACAAAATGAACTCAGTGGTATTTTTATAGATTTTTTTTTTGGTCTCATTATGTTTTGTTTGAACATTTTTTGTCTTACTGGTCTTTTTTATTTTTACTTCCACTTGGGATGAGGGGAGTTGTATATATGATTCTGGTTTCTTTTGCTCTCTTTCTTTTGTCTTTTTTTTTTTTTAAAAAAAACAGAAAGTGAGAAAAAGAACAAAGTTTGGTGGGTACGGAGGTGGGCAAGATCTGGAAGGAACTGAGAATGGGAAAACATGATCAAAATATACTGTATGAAAATTTTTTAATAAAAAAGGAAAATAGATGAAATTTATTTTAATATTTTATTTAACTAAATGTATCCCAAGTACTATCAACATGTAAAAATCATAGCAAATCATCATATAATGAATATAATTATGAAATATTTTATATTCTTTCTTTGAATTGCATTAATAACTTCATTGTAGTCATAAAAACACTTCAATTCTGAATATTTAAGGTTCAGGTTCTCCGTAAACAACAGGAGCTATTTCCTGCCAACTAATCAGCACTTTCCTAGGGAGCAATACAGAGAAAGTTCCAACTTTTCTGAAAGTAATCTGTAAAGGATTCTTACTTCAAGTTATTGTGAGCATCAAATGAAATCATAGAGACATTGGGAATCTGGGAAACCCCTATCATTACTTATATGAAGAGCTCTATCCCTATGATCACTTGGAGAAAGCATCTTCCTGCCTGCATTACTATTGCCAGTCTGTTCTCTACTTCTGGACATGCAGCTGAAGCTCTGTGGTATGTCAATGCATACTCCAGCCAAGGAATACTGCCCTTTTTACATATAAAATTTGAGGAAAATACCTTGTACATTTCTACTCCCTCCAAATTGGAGCCTTTCCACTAACCCTTGACGAGAAAAGCCCAGGCACTTACTTGCTTTGTAGCATCTACTATGTAAGAGCATGCCACACATTCAGGGTCAGGAACTGGTTGAAAAGGAACCCAGAAAGCTGAATGCTCCTAAAGGTACCTAACAATAGAAACAGAGCCAGCTCTTCTGCTGTGTGGGAGAGGAGGATGGATTTCAACATCCAACAACAACCATCAACATAAGGTATAGACAGGACAAAAGCATACTAATACAGAGAGTTGGAAATGGCCTCAGACCCACTAGACAAGAACCACATACAGGACTCAGGGAGCACCACCAGAGAGAAGCTACTTCTTTTTTTTTTTTTTTTTTGAATTTATTTTATTTTATTTTACAATATAATTCAACTTTACATATCAGCCATAGATTCCCCCATTCTCCCCCCTCCCGTCTCGCCCCCCGCCCCCCCCCCATTTCCATCTCCTCCAGGGCAAAGACTCCCCCGAGGATTGAGATCAACCTGGTGGACTCAGTCCAGGCAAGTCTAGTCCCCTCCTCCCAGGCTGAGCCAAGTGTCTCTGCTAAGCCCCAGGTTTCAAACAGCCAATTCATGTTCTGAGCACAGGACCCAGTCCAACTGCCTGGATGCCTCCCAAACAGATCAAGCCAATCAACTGTCTCACCCATTCAGAGGGCCTGATCCAGTTGGGGGCCCCTCAGCCATTGGTTCACAGTTCATGTGTTTCCATTCGTTTGGCCACTCGTCCCTGTATTCCATCCATCCCCGGTCCCAACAACTCTTGCTCACATAAACCCTCCTCCTTCTCGCCAATTGGACTCCCGGAGCTCCACCTGGGTCCTGACCGTGGATATCTGCATCCAGTTCCCTCAGTCATTGGATGGGGTTTCTAGCACGACAATTAGGGTGTTTGGCCATCCTATCACCAGGGTAGGTCAGTTCGGGCTATTTCTCTACTATTGCCAGCAGTCTATTGTGGGGGCATCTTTGTGGATTTCTGTGGGCCTCTCTAGCACTTTGCTTCTTCCTATTCTCATGTGGTCTTCATTTACCATGAACATTCCTTGTGTTCCCTCTCTGTTCTTGATCCAGTTGGGATCTCCCGCTCCCCCAAGTTCTCTTTCCCTCGCCCATCGCCCCTCATTACGCCCACTCACGCCCAGACTGTTCATGTAGAGCTCATCCATTTCTCCGTCATTGGGCGATCCCCGTGTCTTTCTTGGGGTTGAGAAGCTACTTCTTATCTCATATTTACATCTCAGGAAGAGCTACATTCTACAGATAAGATCTCAGTGTTTTTGTTGCAATTTACACACAGGTTTTCTCTGGATTAAACATCTAAGAAGAACTTGCATTCAATTTGCTGTGTAAAGTGTGCACACGGGGATGGGGGATGAGGACACACTCTACTTCTATTACTTGCTTAAGAATATTTTTGGACAAAGAAGAAAAATAATTTCTGAAGAATTTATTCACAAAACTGAATTCCCAGAGTCTGTTTAGAGGACCATGAAGTCAGGTATATTGCTCAGTGGATTTATCCTTTTAAAAATATTAACATCAGATGGAACAAAAAGAAAAAAATCAGCCACCATGCTGTATTGGTGAGTCAAACCTTTAATCCCAGCTCTCTGGAGGCAGAGGCAGGAGAATCTCTGTGATTTCAAAGCCAGACTGGTCTATAGAGCTAGTGCCAGGACAGTTAGGGTTACACAGAGAAACCCTGTTTCAAGGAAAAAAGAAAAAACATAAAACAAAACAAACAAACAAACAAACAAAACCCAAATCACCTCTGGTAGAACTGACAGGCAAAAAATAAATAAATAAATAAAAGTCTTCCAGCCATAGCTAACTCACAATGGAGCAAGTAAGAGTTCCTTAAGGACAATCAGCAATGCACTAGCTGTCCCTTCTTTCTCTTCCCTTCCTGTTTTTTACTCTTCTAAGAGAGAAGATAAACTATTTAATTAATGTTTTGTTCCACACTGATGATATTTTAAATGAAAACCACATTTTTGGGAAGTGGTTCTAGGAGCTCAATGAAATCTTTCTCATGTGCTAAAATGTTTCATTAATGAAAGCCAAATAATGTTCCTGCCTTTTAAAAATATTTTTCTAAAGATGCCTTCTAATCTTAAAACAATAAATAAGGTATTCAGAGATTGGCTACAAATAAACAGGTTACACTAGTAAATGTTCTATGCCTATTTCTTTAAAGTAAACAATAAAGATGGTGTGACGGTAATGAAGTTAGATGTGAAATTCTCAAAGTGTTTTACATCACATGGTTACCATTCTTAAATTTGGGTAGCTTTCAATTATCTGGGATTTAGCCAAGGAGAAGTCTTTCACATTTAAAAAAAAAAAAAGAACAAGGTAGATGACTAACTACTCTTGTTAAGGGCAACGTAGCTTTAGGTATGATGTTTATAGAACCTAATATGCAATGATCAGTATGAATTCATTTTTATGCTGCATATTGGTTTTTCTAGTTGAAATAAAGAGCTAGTTCCTGTATGGCTTGTTTGATTAGTGGTTACAATACAGTGTATGAGATTTGGAAGTAAGAAAATTGTCTTTCATTCAAGAGAAAATGATTTATTTGATATTAAAGAACAAAAGTACAGTGATGCACTGAGTGGAACATGGGGGAACCCTAACTAAATTAGAAGGAAATTTCCATAACAGAGTCACCAGTAATGCTGATCTAATAACAGGTTCCTGTCATGAACTATATTTATCACACATTGCCTTTCTAACATGACATTGTATTTCATGATTTTGAGATCCATATTTTAATCAGATTAAACTCAAGGAAACTGATAGGTATCTGTTTGGCTCATAATTTTAGCTTCTGTTTCTTATTTAGACTATTATTGCTGGAATCTTCATAAACACATTTTCTAGGATTGCAACAGGAGTATAGCTTATGTTGTGAGGTCAGGGAAATGTGTGCCGGTGGTGTTCATAATCTATGCACAAAAATTGCAATATAGAAATGTTTAATAAAGACAACTAATGCAAATGTGTTCCTTTTCCCCATGGTATTAAGCAGCTAAGAATACAATTTATTTTGGATTCAAGAATAGTTTCTTCCAAATGAAGTAACTGTATTAATCAGGTTTTTCTAGAGGAATAGAACTTATGTAATGAATATATATAAGTATATATTCATGTACATATATATAAAGGATATTTATCAGACTGGCTTACAGGCTGTTGTCCAGCTAATGCATCAATGACTGTCTACGAACAAAAGGGCCAAAAATCAGTAGTTGTTCAGTCCATGAGGCTAGATGTCTCAGCTGTTCCTCAGTATATGCCTAAATCTGGAAGAAGCAGGCTCTAATGTCAGTGAAGGAATGGACTTGCCAGTGAGAGCCAGCAGGCAAAGAGTGAAAGCTTCCTTTTTCCATGCCCTTTCTATAGGCTGCCACCAGAAGCTGCGCCCAGAGTAAAGGTCGGTCTTCCCACCTCAAAAGATTTGGATTAAAAGTAGGTCTTTCTACTTCAAATAATTCAGTTCATGAAAAATCCTTCACAGGTGTACCTAGCTGCTTAGGTTTTAGTTAATTCCAGATGTAGTCAAGCTGACAGTCAAGAACAGCCATCACAGTAACAAAAATACTCAAAGAAAAGTTGTTCCAATATTACTGCTTTTCAAATGTATTTACATAAAAGCCAAATCTCTAAAATTTATTGTAATGTTTGTAAATGTGAAGTTATGGAAAGAAGCTGTGTCTGCAAAGACTGGCTGACTGATTAAAACAGCAGTAACGAAGACAGGTTGGAATGGTGAAGGTCCAGGGCCTGATTATAATTTATCTTGGGTTAGCTTTAGCCCCTTGCCCACCTCTGTGTTGGGCCTAACATCCCATGATTAACATATATAGACCTTCATTAACTGAACAGACCATTAGCTTCCACCAACACAGTATAAGAATGTCATCAGATGGCATTTGAGGCATAAGAGGAGCTTCCCCCGTCCTGTTATGACTGCCTCCTTTGCAGGGCATAGTGCTGCACATCTGTTTCTGACAATGTGTTTTTAAAATGCCTTGATTTATATAACTTTCTTTGTTCTGTTACTATAAAAACTCCAGAAAACTGCTTCTTCGTTAGATCATTATGTTTAGGGAGACCTAATGATGTATGTTCCCAGGCCATGGCTGCTCATACTCTGCTCCCCAATAAACCAAGACTTTTATTCCTTTGAGGTGAGAATGGTTTGTTTTGATGACATGTTCTAAAGACTAGTTTAGCTACTAGGCAACAATACTTTTAATACCAACATGAAATTTGTGCCATTACTCTGAAACCAACGTCAGTGAACACACCAAAAAACAGGATCTTAGTTTTATACATAATGCACGCAACATGTAAAACCACATTAGGGTAGATGCAGTAGTGTGTATTTCACATCTTTTTAATATACAATTTTATATTAACTTCTACAGTAAGTACCTGTCACTTAAAAGTTTCATCAGTAGACTATGTGTATAATATGCATGAACAGGCACTGGTTAGTCAGTAAATATAATCAAATCAACTACAAGAATCCACAGCTAGTTTGTCAGGTTTATTTTTATGAGCATAAATAGTCTTCAATTGTTTGTACACAGAACAGGAAATCTTTGACACTATTATCAATCAACACTTAGCAAGATTTCTACTGAAATTTTTCTTGTAAGCACTGTAACACTAGATCTGAGTCTTAAATGTCTAGGAAAAAATATTCACTGCCAACAGTGAGATTCATTTTAATATTTCTGAGCTATGTATAGATTTAGTCTACATTGTTTTTTGATATTGATAAAATATTTTAATAACAATTTGGAGGTTAGGTTTCAGGTAAGTGGAATAAATACACCATATTTATAAGCACATGATATACTTTTATACCAACTTTTAAAATTTCTATGACTCTTTCAACATTTGTTTGAAATCCTTACAAGATATTCATCTATTTGTGGCATCATATAGGTCTGTCTCCCCATCTGTCTATGTTTTTCATGAAGACTAGTATCTGGTGCATGTTTCTTTTTTCTTCCTCACATTAGTAGCTGTTCATAGGCCCATTACTATGCCATTTTTGTATTACTTTTTGGTCAGCTTTTATCGATCATGTTTTAATACAATATAAGCTTTCTGTTGGAGAACAAGGGGACAAGTAATCAATGTATATAATTTAATTCCAACCAAATTTCATTCTGTATGATTAGGAAATTAATATCACTAAAATCTATTATTGTCACAATAAAAAATTACATTGGCAGCATGACATAATACTTATATGTGAAGCTAAATTTTCTAAGAATAACATACACATAGTTATTTATTTCAAATCCTTTGCTTAATATACCGAATGTAACCTGCTTCCACTGCAGGACCAGATTTGTGTAGGAACTTACATTTTGCATGTGTGGACATCTTGAAGTATCCTTTTCTAACAGGATATCCTGACAACACCTCCCAACCCCCAACTGACTTAGTAGCCTGACTTTGGTAAAAGCTCATCTGGTTTGACTAAAATCATTGCATTATTTGGCAGTGGTTTCTTCTACGTGGTGCTTGGAGCTCATTGAAGCTCAAACAGCACAGGAAATGCAAATCATGCAAACCACCCTCATGATGGCAACGTACAGTGGCGTGATTGAACGGCAGTACGCACGGCTCGTGGGCCAACCACATGAAAGGAGCCATTTAAAGACCAGATGAGCGAAAGCTGGGATAAGTTAGAGAGTATGTGCAAGCTTCAAAGCTGGGAGAATAGCATCCTTATTTAAAATAGAGGAGTTTTTATTATTACTTTTTATTAATAACACCTGTCCAAGTCCTTTACATTGGAGGAAGTGATGGAGGTAGACTAAGTTGAGCACACATTATAGAGAATTTTTACGTGGGCCAACATTTCTTTTCCTTACATCCAGGTGTGGTACAGGAGTGGAACCCTTTCCATGTCTTTTCCACAGGATTTTATATGATTGCTAACAATTACTGGACAGATTTCTTTTAGACAGTTTTTTAAAAAATTATCTAGCACCATGCTACAATATTATAATACCTAAAATGTCAGATTCATGACCATATGTTAATAAAATGAATTCCTCCAACAAAAACTAAGGTGCGATATATTATATACACTTAGAAATTATTCAACACAGAATTGCTGATAAAGATACCTTTGAATGAAGCTAACACAACAACTAGAACAGAAAAGAATAGTTCACAAAGTTAATACTTTCATTTTCAGAAATGATTGTTGAGACGTTTCTAGTTTACCATCAGAGAAAATGTGACTGTTAAGAAGTTATAACTAAATAATAAAAAGAAATATTCAAACTTTGTTTGCTTATCATTTTAAATTATTTTCCAAACCTTTCAAACAGCTGTTATTTCATTTGCATATAAGCTTGAAAGTTCTAGGAGCTTCACTGAAGCACTTGCTCTTCACTGAAGCACCTAATACTTACAGCTAGGATATTAAGAAAGTGTGGAAGTTAGATGCTTAGGTATCAGGAACAGTTGGGGAAGGAGATGTGACACAGTGATTAGTTCGAACACTTGTTGTTCTACAGAGGACCTAGGTTTGATTTCTAGCACACACAGTGCCACTCACAACTAACTGTAATTCCAATTCCAGGCACTCACATAGTGTACATACATACAGACAAAACACCTATACGTGTAAAATGCATTTTTTTTTAAATGGGGAAAGCTAATGCTTGTGTCTAGGAATCAGAAACTATCCCTCGGGATAACTGCATAAAACACTGGGCAAAACCCTCTTCCTTGGTAGTACTACTTTGCCTTACCTCTTTGAAGTTTAATTTGAAAGGAAAGTGATATAATTTGAAAGAAAATTTAGTGGTCCTGGACGAATGCAAAGAACTACTAAGCAGAGAATGGTGCTGTACAACTCTAGTATCAGCTGAGTGTGAGGAGAGCCATGCTGTCCCTAGAGGGAGAAAGGGATTAAGAAGCTGGAGAAAAGGGGAAAGAAGAATACTGTACCGCTTAGGATACAAACACTGTGCTACTCTGTCCAGCTTCTTAGATACTTTATGTCATTTAGTTTATGTTCATCTTGACAGTAACACCACAATAGTAATATTATTAATTTATTATTATATTAATATTATATTAATATAGGTAATATTAACCACACCCCATTTTAAGTGATGAGAAAACTAAAGAAACCTTAATAATTACCACAAATCTTGTGGCTAATTAATGGCATTATGAAGAGTTCATTAGGATATATGTGAAACTGTCAATTAGCTGTCTTTTTAAAAAGCAAACAGATGTGAATCCCCTACAAAGTATAATGAAGTAATTCTCTTGACTTTTCCATCAGACACACTAGACAGATAACTTAGATGCCAATTTTGAACTAGTGCAGATAATCTACTGTGTCTACATCTTTTTAAATTTATTCTAAAAATAGGCAATAGCTAACCTGTTTGGAAACCAGAAAATATGCAGTCCTCAAAGCTAACACTTGAAGTATTTAATGTTTGGGTGGCCAAGAACCTGAGACTAGATATGCCATGGACCTAGGGAAAAATCAAATACAACTATTCTGCTAAAGGAGCATATAGTGGTATTTTATTTGTGCTGAAATGTGATTTTATTTGTATGTTAATAAATTAAGTTGCCTAAGGGTCAGAGCTATTAGCAAGCCATAGCGAAAGCCAGGGCGGTGGTGGTGCACGCCTTTAATCCCAGCACTTAGTAAGCAGAAATAGGTAGATCTCTGTGTGTTCAAGGATACAGCCAGCATTGGAGACACACGCCTTTAATCTCAATACCAACCATAGAAGACCTGGAGTGACCTACAGACAGGCAGTGACGAGACGGTCATGTGGTTGGGTTTACAACCAATGAGAAGGCAGAACAGAACTCTATTTAAAGACGAACGCACAGGAAGTAGTTCCTTTTCGGAGAGGTCTCTTGGCAGAAGAGGCTAGCTGGTGGCAGGCGGGTAAGGCTCTTAGCTCTGACCTCTTGGGCTTTTATCTTTACATTGGCTCTGTGTCTCTTATTTAATAAAATATCTTTGATATTTGAGCTTGTTTCTTTCCACCTGCATTCAGGGGCAAGAGAACATTATTACTAACTAATTAATCACTCCTTACTTTGAAATTATTTCAAATTCTTGCAGTATTAGTTTCTAGTCTGCCACTAATTTTTGTAGATGTCTCTTAAATGCTGTTAAGTTTGCTAACATTAAATTCACTTTACAGATTTCAAATTTCAATTCTAAACAAAGAGGACCCAGAGAAATCACCCCTAGCTTTCAACAATTGGACCTCACTCTCTTCAACTGTGAAATGACATGAGCCTCATTAGAAGAATTTTACAATTCTAAGCTACTGTCATTTCATCTTAATGCAATACATTAATAGTTATGAATATTATTAAAAAGAAATAGAGTGATAGCACAGGTTAAGATTTTATATTAATAAGCAAATGGGTAACATTGTTTCCTATCTCTCAGAAGTCAATTATCCATGATTGTCATGGAGGCACTTACTGCTGCTGTACTAATCAACTAAAGACAAAGCATCCCACAAGAGAAGAAGAGCTTGAAGTGATGCAGCCACAACCTGGTGACTACCGAGGACTGGACAGGCTGCAAAAGGCAGGGAAGGACTATTCTGGAGCCATTGAAAGTTCAGCCACACAGACATTTGATTTTAGACTTCTAATCTCCAGTTCTGTGAGAAAATAAGCTTTGCTAACATGGCATCTTTGGGTTATTAATACACATAAAGTTTCTCAAATAAAGCTATTAGAGAAATTCCAGGGATTCTTAGTAAAACCCAAAAATGAGCAACATGTAATACTTTTTAAATTTAAACTTTCATGATATTGAAAAGTTATGCTTTTGAATGAAGAGCCAAACCTCATTTAACCAGTGACTATTCATTTATTCTTTGGAAATAAACAAACCATGTGAGCTCAAATCATTCCATTAAAATGGGATTTAACATAGTAATCTCCCATGCATTCATTCAAAGAAAATGAATGACATTACAACTAGAAATGTACATATAGAAAAATAGATAACAGAAAATGAAATAGGTAACATGTGAACTAGAATTGAGAATTAACTGCACATAAAACTAGCATCTTTCTCCAACCTACCTATGGGCCAAAGCATAACCAAATACTCCAAAATCAAATTTCACCCAACAGTGAAAACATAAATGTAAAACAATATTACTGCTCTCTTATTTTCTAACAGTGAGAAATCACAAATAAAAATCATTCCAATTAAAATTTTCTTAATGAAAAATCCATTCCAAGTAGAACTTTCTTTAATTAATAAGAATATCTAGCCACTTTGATAAGCTTTTGTGTGGACAGAAAGTTTCTTATTTCTATAACTATCCCTTAAAGGTTACAAAACAAAAGAAAAGAAACTATCCAGAAAAAGAAACAAGCTAATAGAATTACTGAGTTATATTTAAACTTACAATCTTGAACTTACAAAGATAAAATGTGGTAACACATAATGCTGTTATTTATACTAAGCCTGGAAAGCACACTGTATAGATCAGTATTCTCATCTCTGGTTGCATATTATAACTTATTGCAGGGCAACTAAATATATGTACTAAGCTCAGTGCCCTCCCATGGGCAGAGCTGTCCCTGTGGTAACTAACACAGGAGGTTTCACTGCTCCACTCAATATGCACCATCCACATAACACAGCACAGTCTGGAAAAACTAAGTGACTACAAAGCATTAAACACACTGAGTAAGCCACTGCAGGAACATTAGTTAGTCATTTTCTGTGGGCAAAAGAGCTGGTACAGAGCAACCACCTCACAGATGACACCTTCTTCACCAGCAGAAATTGCAATAAACAAAGTCATATTATTTACTCAGTACTTTCTAGTAAGCCTAATATTTTAAGCTTTGATGTATTCCACGACTGTAAGAAATTACTTGGGTTTTGGTTCAAGTAATAATGACATTAATATTGTATCTTATTTTTTAATATTTGGGGATTTTTTTAGAGGTACATAATACAATATGTCCAGCTAAAATGGAATGCACAGAATTCAGTGTAAACTAAGATGGGAATAAGTTACTCAGAATTTAGATGGAACAAGATTAACAGTTTATTTCAAGTTTACCCAAGTGTGTGCATGTGTGCACACACACATGTATGCATACGCATGCATATACATATGCTTGTGCAGGAATATACATGCCTAAAGTTTCAATTATACTGAAATATTAACTTTTACATATTTATTGCACTGAATGGTGTTCACATTTAACAATGCACTATTCAAATCAAAATAGGGATTCAAACTTTTTTATGTTTTTTTTGAATTTATTTTATTTTATTTTACAATATAATTCAACTTTACATATCAGCCATAGATTCCCCCTTTCTCCCTCCTCCCGCCCCGCCCCCCTCCCCCTGGCCACCGCCCATTTCCATCTCCTCCAGGGCAAAGATTCCCCCGAGGGTTGAGATCAACCTGGTGGACTCAGCCCAGGCAGGTCTAGTCCCCTCCTCCCAGGCTGGGCCAAGGGTCTCTACTAAGCCCCAGGTTTCAGACAGCCAATTCATGCACTGAGCACAGGACCCGGTCCAACTGCCTGGATGCCTCCCAAACAGATCAAGCCAATCAACTGTCTCACCCATTCAGAGGGCCTGATCCAGTTGGGGGCCCCTTGGGATTCAAACTTTTAACACTTACCATAAAAAATTCAGAAATTGGTGAAGTAATAGATATGTGAATTAGCTTGAGTTTTCCTATAATGTTTATTAAGTGAGCAAAATGTCACACTATACAACATATATTCAAAAACTTGTTGTGAATTAGAAATGAATTTGAAAATTAGCGAGAAAAGTGAAGTGAGACACTCAAGCTCAGCACTATGTACTAGTAGGACAGAGTATGACAGAACTGAGGTAAATCTGCCACTTTCTATTCTATGTACAAATTCTCTTGGGAACAAGAAAAGAAACTCCAATTCTGTCTGCCAAAATGTGTATTCATTTCAAGAAAATGCATTAGAACATTTATTTCAATATTCCAATATTTTGACAATTGGAATATTCAGCTATTGTTCTTTTTATTTAAAATTGTGAGAAATTTCATGTTCAAATATTCCCATTATATAGTGGGTAGCTGTTCCAGATTTGACCCTGAAACACTGCCCCTAGTTTGGCAGCAAGTAACTTCCACACCTGTCTATGACCTGCCCCTGGGGTGTGGCCAAGAGGAGACCCCTTAAGACCTGAGATGTGTACGTGTTTGCCCTCTTAGCTCCTCATGGTCCTGGAGGCTGAATTTACAGACCACATCAGAGTTCCCCAGAGTACCCTGGACTGTACTTCATCTCTCCCAGATCCTGTAATTGACCCCTTATTGGTTGTAAGTTACCCCTGAAACCTCTTTTAAT
>CABHPR010092727.1:0-18268 GCA_902168415.1 Peromyscus melanophrys
GTCCAAGGCTAGCCTGGGATATATGCCCCCCAACCCTTCTCTTTCACACACACATACCCCAAAACCATACAAGGATGGAAGATGAGAAAAAAGCCACAGAGAATACGAAAAACAACAGAAAGAAGAGGAAAGAAGTACAAAGAACAGACCAGGGAGGTGAAAAAAGAGAGGAAGTGGGAAAGGGATGCAGAAAGCAAATGGTGAAAGAGAGATAGAAGCAGAGAGAGATCCAGGGGAAGAGCCCATGTTTTACATCCTAGGTAATGCCTCTGTGAACACTTCCATGTGGAGCTGTTCCTGTGTAACATTTATCTGAGATGTTTTCTCAGAAATGAAAATGCCAGCTCAAGTTGGGGCAAATTTTACCTGGTTTGTTCAGTTGTTTGCAGAGCTGATCCCTGTAACTCAGAGCACTTTTAACTACTTTACAGAGTGCGATACCCATCACTGTCAGGGGTTACTAACTGTATTACCCTGCTGAGGTGAAAACAGCATTGAAAAGTTTTCAAGTTCTAATATTTCACCCAGAATTTTCACTCATAACTAAGGACTGTTTAATATGAGCCACCAAACCTTTTCCAAAGTATGCTATTGTAGTACAAGCTGCTTGTGGATTGTGTGGTAGTTAATCTTTGTCAACTTGACTGGATTTACAACCATCATGGAAACACACCTCTGGGTGTGTCTATGAAGATGTTTCCAGAAATATTTAACTCTGGAGAGAAAACCCACCCTGAAAGTGGTTGGCGCCATTCCAGGAGTGAAGGCCTAGGACTGTCCAAAGAGAAGAAAACAAGCTGAATGTTGGTCTCCATCCCTCTCTGGTTCCCAACTGTAGATGCAATGTGGACAGCTGATGTTCCCACTCCTGACTGCCATGCTGTCCCTGCCCTGATAGATTGGAGCTCCAACTGCGACCCCAAATAAACCCTCCTTCCTTCAGTTGCCTTTGTCATTGTTTCAGAGGAACAAGAGACATGAGTGACCAGTAAAAGTTGTTTGGTAAGTACAGAAGACATAGAGTTTGAAGTTTGTCCATAATTCTACTAGCACTTACAGCTGTTCATTTCAATACACTGATGGATTTCTTTCATTTGTTAACAGATAAGGATGGTGAAGATAGATAATTGGTAAATCAATGATAGATAAATATAGTTGGTAGATGATAGAGACTAGAAGGATAGATGATAGATAGATAGATAGATAGATAGATAGATAGATAGATAGATAGATACATACATACATACATACATACATACATACTAACTAGATAGATAGATAGATAGATAGATAGATAGATAGATAGATAGATAGATAGATACAGCACTGACTGGTAGATGGTACATATAAATAGATCATATAATCCATTTTATATGCAGATTCACTGAATAAAGTATATAGTATAAACCCTCCTGCAATGGGTCTTGTTCTTCTACACAGCACATGCTCAAAAGATTTAGACCAATAAATAAGTCTCTCAGCCTTAGCAGAGTGTTCCCACAGCTATGACACATAATGTTCTCTCCAGGTCTGATGAGAAACTGAAATGTAGGGATGGTCCCTCTCTGCAGCAGCCCAGATAGCAAATAGAGCAAGGTTCTCTGGTATATATCACAAGTATTTCCCACCTGCTGGCTGAGCACCCACTCTTGTAGTAAACATAATACCTACCAGCTCTCCACTCACTTGGGGAAGGCTATGGATCTCTTGAATATGAATCTTTGAGCTGAGAAGGATTTCTCTTGGCTAAAAAGCAGGAAACAGACTCCAAGACTGTCAATCCAGACAGGAGGACTGCACACAGAGGTATTTTTAGAATCTTCATCCAGATGAGAGAAGGTGGAAGGGACTCTAGCTTTATTCTTGGGTCCAGTGACAAGCAATTTATCCTATTGAAATTGTCTTCTGCCCTAAGGTCTGGGGAGGAGACCTCACATCGATTGCAGGGCACTCCCTCATCCACAGGAGTGTCTGTCACAGCTCACAGAAAGCAGCTACTCAGGCTATCATTCCTGTTGAGAGTTGAGAGGTGCTGAGGCTCCCAGGAGACCAACACCATGCCCCATAGCCTAGCCTGCTGGCCACAGGTGCTTAAGAAGTTTTATGGGTGGAGCAAGAATAGAACACTCTATAGAAGATCCCCACCCAGTGGCTCTCAATGTGAGAAATCCTTCACAATCTCCTATCTCATATATCAATTAGAACTGTGCTTCAGCCCCAACCTGGACCAACTAAATGGAATCTCTAAGTTGAGCTGTTGAACCTTGTTAAGTTCCTTAAGATGGCTGTGCTTCCACAAAGTGAGCCACACCTTTGATCATTGTCCAAGGTGATTGCTTACTCAGCTTCTTAGTAGAATTTTTACTGGCATCTTCAAGGGATTGGCTTTAGAACACTCCTCCCAAATGTAATATCTACAGGTGCTCAAGTGCCTTGCACAAAATAGCAAAGCATTTGCATACAACCTGGATCACTTCCTATATGCTTTACATGTTCTCTGATTACTCATAATGCCTCAGACAACATAAACATTATGTCTATAGCTGTCATGTTACATTGTTTAGGGGACAATAACTTTCAAAAGTCTGTTTAAACTCAATCGAGACATGATATTTTTCTGAATATGTACTTGCATTTTACTGAAATACAACTTGTGGATATGGTGAATAGGTTGTGCTCAGGCCCCCTCCTTAGTGATTTACTTTGGTTTGAGATATCCTCTTTCTTCACCTTGTGGAGAGAAGAAATGTCTTTAGTGATTAAAAATGCAGAGAGGGAACTGGGGATGTAGCTTAGTGATGTGGCAGTTGCCTAGCATGTTCAAACCTCTGAGTTCTATCCCCAGCATTCAATAAAAGATAAAAACTGCAGGGGGGAGAAGAAGGGGGGACTCTGTCACAATGATTTCAAAGATTCCTTTCAGTTTAGGCATCCAGTAGTCTGAGGCTAACATCTAGGAAGAGAAGAATCACTTCTGGGTAGGTACTTGACATCTCTGAACACTCCTCATAACAGAATTCTATCAAAACAATGCATTCCAGTCCCTCTTTTTGGAGTGCCCAAGATGCCAGGAAACCAATACCTCTGGAAAGAATAGTTCCTGAATTCAGGGGCCTTGGCCCAAGAAGTCTGATGACTTGAAGTCCAGGTGATTTTATGGGACCACCAGTTTGACAGCTACAGTAGGAGAGAGGGTAGGTGGGAGGACAGAGCTCACAGGCACACACCAGTGGACAGTGACAACATAAAACATTTAGCGACACAGGTGCTAAGTGCTTCCCAACACTCGGTCTGCTGTTACCTCTCTCAGGTCTCGCTCCTACGCCACTCTCATACCAGCTGCTAAATTATTCTAGCCAACACAATCATTCCCCCTAAGAAACATTTTCTTTGCCTGAAACTGGGAGGAATTTCATCAAGGAGGCAAGAGCTGTGTTCATTAAGCTGGGCTTTCTCTTTGCTGTGTTTCCAAGGGAAATGCCCCCTTGAGTCTCCCTCTTGTATATGCAGGCAGCTCTGGTGACCATTGCTAGGCAACGTGTCAGCATAAATATTTCATCAGTGAAAGAAAGCCTGGTTCTGAGAAGCTATCCTTCAGCTTGCCTAGTACTTCAGCTCTCCCTTACGAAAGAATTGGGGTGAAAGAGAACAGAAACTCACTTTCCCTGTGTTCCCTGACAAGGCATTGATGACAAAGGAATCAAGTGGGAAAAAAATCCGAATCCAGACAACAGCAATAGCTGAATTAGAAAGTAGACAGAATTAAGATGATCCCAGGTTGCTCTAATAAAGTAATATTGAGTGGGTGACTTAAACAATGGCTATTCATTTCTCAGTTTTGAAGACTGAGAAACCCAAGATCAAGGTGCCAACATTATTTGGTGCCAACGTTTATTTCTTAGCAGAAACTCTCTTCTGCCTGGCAGATGGCCACATTCTTGGTAGAGGGGAAACAAGGGTGTCTCTCCTTTTCCTCATCAACACACTAATCCAATCACAGGGGCTCTATTCTTACTACCCCCATTCAAGTCTAATTACTTCCTCCAAAGGACTCATTTCCTAATGCCACCACACTGGGAGTTGGGGGCCTCAACATGAGTTTCAGAGGTGTAAACAGTCAATAACAAGAATCAACTAAAATTTTCAAATGATGTTTATCAGTATTTTGTACTGACACATAGCCGAGTTACTGTGATGGAAATAGAAGATTTGGTGCTGTTGGGCATTGTTATTTCGACCGTCTTTTAAAGCACTATCAAAATATGTGACTGTCAAAAATCTGGAACATAAGCAAAACCACCAAGAGTCACTTTTCTTCAACGAAATTAGAATCATAGTAGACAGAATTCTAAGATGGGCCTTTGATTTCCATTCCTCTGCACATGCACTGTCAAATCTCTGACAAGTGTGGGCAGGAGCTGCACAAAAAAATATGTGTCACTCCTATGGTTCCATTTTACATTTTGTTACATTATATTATATGTTATATTGTATTGCAATATATTACATTGCGAAAGAAATTATGTCATTAAGATCCTCAATGAGGTGAGCTGTTCAAATATAAAACTATTCTGGTAGGCTTCACCCCATCAGGTGAGCTCTGAAAGAGGTTTAGAGGTTGAAGATGAAGGAAATCAGAGTACCCCTGCAGGCTTGGAAGAAATCAGGATATCTGACCGGAGGGTACGGCTAAGGTGAGGCTGTGCTGACTTGCAGAAACTGAGAGACTAAGTTTTCACTGCTTTAAGCTATGCTTGTAGTAATTAGTTATATGGTGATAAAAAATATCATGGGTGACTATTACCTTTTCCATTTTTAGAAAAAAAAAGTGTGTTGCTTTCAAAAGCTAAGGGCGAAGTTGAAAGCCCCATTTTGAATAACCCACTCAATATTTGTTATTGAATAGGTAGCTAGGTAGCTAGGTAGCTAGGTAGGTAGATAGATAGATAGATAGATAGATAGATAGATAGATAGATAGATAGACAGATAGATACATACATACATACATACATACATACATACATACATACACACACAGATACATAGATACATGGGTTGATGCATATAATATACATGCACATGCACATATAAATCCGTATGTGTGTTGTATAAATTACATCATTAGCATCCTTAGACAAAGGGAACTTTTCCTTTTCCTAGCATTTGATTCTCACAAACCTCCTTTCTAACCCTTGTCAAATAAGAGAGTTTTATCATGACATTAACTCAGAACCTATTCCAGAAGAAGCATGCCTTAAGAATGGACCTTCCTCTGGAAACAGGCAGAGAGATGAGATTACAGTGTCCTAAAGAATAGTTAGAAAAGTACAACGAGATGGATATGATTGTGTGTCCATCATTGCTTTGCTTGGATAGAGCACATAACACTCATAATGGTCTAGTAACAGAAGATAGATTAAACTATGGTTCCCATATGGAATACCGTGCATTAATTTTAATTCATACAGCCCTATGTTTATCACTATGGAAAGATGTTTGTGATGTGATGTTATGAGTAAAAAATGGTCTTCAATCACTTAAAATGCAATCTTAGCTTGTTTAAAAAGCTAGGTGGGAATATTCGTGTGACTAAGGACCCAGAGAAGGATCCAAGATGTGAGGATGAATGAATGCCAAGGTGACAAGCACATCTGTGTGATGGCATCTTCCTTATCGCTCATCAGAAATGCCTGTTTCTCCAATGACAACAGATAAAACGTGCAAATTTTTTGAATGCAGAACAAAGAATTAACTACCCAATTAATTAAAGACACAGAAGACCCCCCAGGCTGTTCATTAAAGACACCTTTGAGTTTCTGTTTAACTACTCCATAGCCCCTTGACTTTGCTTGAGTTTTGCAAGATTCCTGTTTCTGTTCAGATTTATAGCAATGACTGTATCTATTGGTTCTTATTAGGAGAAGGTTTGTTTCCAGAATAAGCAAGTAAGCCATTTTTTTCCTTAATACTAACGGCATATTTCCTGGGTTTAAACTTCAGAGAGTTTAAACTTCAGAGTTTAAACTACTGAGTCAGTAACTATTGTTGCCACAAAGCAAGTTAGAAAAGCATAGAGATACCCATCCAGGATGCCCATCGATGATGCTTCCTTCTCCAAGCTCCCAGGAGAAGAAAGCCATTCCTACTGTGCAGGGATCCCTTCAGTGATCTTCTTTTGACCTTGAACTGATGCATTCGTGATGATCTCACTCTCCAGGTTCAGAATCTTCCACCTACAGTCAAAGACATCAGATGAACAAGGATTACAAGTTGTAAAATCGTTATGCATGTTGTTCCCTGAGGATCCTTCCGGTGAGGTAAACCTGTGGTTGGAAGAAAACATGTCTGCGTGTGATTCCTGGGACACAGCGTTGAACTTGACAAACTCAGACCTAGAAAGTCACAACCATATAAAACTGGTGGCATCAAGGACTTGACGAGATGGAAGCATGGCTCTCTGACAAGCTTGTAACTTGTAACGCCTACACACAGAGCAGCAGTCAGGATTAGAACCACCAGGAGCAGACTTATTCTCCTGCCTCATATCACCAGGAAATAAAATTGATCAGACTTTGGACAACAAGCAGCTGAGGACTGCTGTCACTGAGGTGGGTGAGCCTAACAGATGCTGCAGCCTGTTGCTGGAGAAGGGAAGGGATTCTCAAGTGAAGCCACTTGGGGAGGTAGAGGGCAAGATTCACCAAAGCCATGGAAAGTAGAACCCATGGAGGCTAGGACAAAGCTCCCCCAACAAGTCCTGAGTCTTTGGCATTTACTGATCCACGCATGTGAGGGGGAAATACATAACAAAGGAGAAAGAGCTATCTGCAAGGAGTGTACAGACCAAATTCCGGGGCTTCAACAGAGGTGCAGTATGTGTTCCCATCAGGCTGAAAGAACTCTTGATGCATGCGACACTAGGTAAGAGCCTCAGAGAGACACAGAATTAACAAAGCTGCTTCAAACCAGTCCTAACAGAAGTTCATAGCAAACCTCAGAAGTATCAACTTCCTGCACAGGAAGACAAAAATCCTACTTAAAGGAATACAAAGTAATTTAGCTACCAATACATAAAAGTGAAACTATCTACCATCCAATCAAAACTTACCAGACATGCAAGGAAGCAGGAACGTCTGAAGTGAAACTTCCCGAAACACCAGGCAATAGAAAAGCATCCAGAATCACAGAGGTGACAGAAATAGGAGACGAGGACATGAAAACAGCCTTTCTAAGTATGTTCTCTATGTTGTAAGTATGTTCTCTATGTTGTAAGCATGTTGACTATGTTAGCGGCTTTGCACCGCTCTGACAAAATGCATGCAACAGGACAACTTAAAGGGAGGAAAGGTTGGCTAGGGTTCATGGTTTCAGAGTCTCATGTCACTGTCACATGTCATTGCCCTTTGCCTTTGGCTCTGTGGCGAGGCATCAGGGGAGGAGGACAGGACGGAGCAAAGCTGCTCACCCCCTTTCAGCCAGAAAGGAGAGACAAGGGAAGAGGAATGGCAGGGGAGAGTGAGGGAAGAGGAGCCAGGGTCCCATTATCCCTGCAGAGATATGCTCGATGGACTTACTAGAGCTCATGCCTAAGTGTCTACCATCCCTGTAGCGCCATCAGCTGTGGACCAAGCCTTCAACACGTGAGCTTTTAGGGGACCTATAAGACCCAAACACTAACGACGGCCAAGATTAGGAATGGGAAAAGCCATAAGAATCAAGAGGGTCATTTATTTATTTTGAATGTGCTGGGGGATGGGGTCCGTGCATGCCACAGCGTGGATCTGGACACCAGAAGACCACTTGTGGGCTCTCTCCATCCACCACATGGGTGCCAGGGACTGAACTAAAGGCTTATCAAAGGTGCCTTTGCCAGCTGAGCCGTTTTGTCAGCATGAAGAGTACCATCTTATTTCCTCTTATGAACATGGTGTTTTTGCTGTGGCTGTTGAGATCCCAAAAAAAGGACATCCTCGGTCATCTCTCCTGCAGCTCTCGTTCAGTAGACAAGAGGATGGAGAAACACTAGAATATGATAGAACATGACAAGTGGCCGGGGGATTTTAGCCAGCGTGTCAGAGGAACAACAACAATAAAAAAGTCAGCTGTGGCACACACGGCAGGGATAATTGGGGGGTTTATCCATGGGGCTAATAATCGAATATTTCATTAAAAAATTGAAACTGCAAGTATTTATTCTATGCCAAGAACTGTTAAGAGAGTTGGGACAAAAATGTATAAAAATATAAGACAATGAGCCCCCATTCTTGAAAGTAACATTCATTGACTATTTAAAATGTTACACCATTTTGTTCTTACCACACATCTGCAGCTGCCATTCACACATGCTGGTAGATCACAGCAATTCCCTCTTCTTCAGCCCTGTCTGTGTCCTTCTCTCTGACGCATGACTGGAGCTCTTTGCCCAGAAGCATCAGAATATATTCCCTTGACCCAGTTTTTAAATTTGACCACATGACTTGCTTTAGTGTCTTAGGGTTACAAGGGCCGTGATGAGACACCAGAACCAAAAGCAAGTTGGGGAGGAAAGGGTTTATTTGACTTACACTTCCATATTGAAGGGAGTCATTGAAGGAAGCCAGGACAGGAACTCACACAGGGCAGGAACCTGGAGGCAGGAGCTGATGCAGAGGCCATGGAGGGGTGCTGCTTACTGGCTTTTTTCCTCATGGCTTGCTCAGCCTGCTTTCTTATAGAACCCAGGACCACCAGCCCAGGGGTGGCACTATCCACAATGGGATGTACCCTCTCCCATCAATTACTAATTAAGAAAAATGCCTTACAGCTAGACCTTATGGAGGCAGTTTCTCAACTGAGTTTCCCTCCTTTCAGATAACTCTAGCTTGTGTCAAGTTGACATAAAACTAGCCAGCAATTTGGACAATGAAATGCTAACATACCTATAATTAGACCCCTGCAAAGTGCATATGCTCATTTTCTGAGTGTGTATCACAATCAGAAAACATGCCTGTAAGTGGGAAGAGGAAGAAAGACAAATGGCAGGGTAGCATCCCTCCTGACCCATAGACTCTGATAAGGAGAATTCCAAACGGAGCTCTCTCCAGAGCTGCGGAACCCCACCCAACCCCAACGAGCTGGCCCCCAACTTAACAGGTTTTTTTCACGTTACAGTGACATAAAAAGCAATGCACATTCAATGGAAGTTATGTTTCAGAATTTGGATCATGACTTTTCCCGGACTAGCAATATTCAATACAGTGAGTGCTTTCAAAAGATCTTTGTCGGGGGTAGCATACTGTCTGGCCAAGCTACCATGTTTAGCAGATTAGGAGTGTTTAATGCACTTTTTAAAAACATGTGTGTGTGTGTGTGTGTGTGTGTGTGTGTGTGTGTGTGAGAGAGAGAGAGAGAGAGAGAGAGAGAGAGAGAGAGAGAGAGAGAGATTAATCATACGTATGTGTATCACATGCACACAGGTGCTCATGGAGGCCAGAAAAGGGCATCAGATCCCCTGGAACTAGAGTTATAGACAGTTGCAAACTGTCTGGTTGTGGGTACTGGGAACTGAACCCATGTCCTTTAGAAGAGTAGCAAAGGCTCTTACCACTTAGCCATCCCTCCAGTTCCTCATCCTAAACCCCAAGGAGCACAAGTTAATGTTTATATTGCACACCACTTATATTTCCAGCTTATTTGTTAGGCAGAAATACCTGACTCATGTTCATCATGAGATGAAGAGATGGAAGACAAGCAACGCAATAAATAGAACAAGGACTCGTGTTTATATCCACCTGAATCAAGAGCCCTCATTGTATACATTGCTGCTTCCCAGTGTTCCATTCCAACATGAAGCTGGCCTGCTGGCATACACTTGTACACTTAGCTACTTGGAAGGATGGATCAGGAAAATTGCTTGAGCCCAGGAGTTCCAGACTAGCCTGGATTTTCCCTAAGGCAGCCATTACCACTAAGATCATATATATAGCATGGTAGAATTTTTCTAATAATAAAAAATTGAAAATGTCCTTTAGTTCTCAAAGTAAAGAAATCAGTGTACCATCTGGAGGAAATAACTTATGCTTGTTAAACCAATGATTATGAAAACCATGGCATAGAGGTCGGTATTGAAATGTTAACCTTCCAAACTGAAATGTATTTTATAAGTCAATCCAAAGTAAAATTGTATGCAAATATATGTATGTGTTTGCCCACATACAGGCATGCAAACAGACAAAGGGAAACAGTTTATAAAATGAAATCAATTTCACACCGTTGCAAGACTGGGAATGTGTCTTAGTCTTTAAAATTGCCATCCGTTATAACAAAGAGCGGTTAAGCTGACACACAGGCAGCTGGTGTCATGCTTAATCCACTCAAAGGACTTACGCAGCCACCCATCACCTCATCCGCACCAGGCTTCAGGCCACCTGGGCATCGTAGAGATCCACTTCCCCAATCCAGTTAGCAATGGATGTCAGAGAATGTCATGACCATTACAAGCTCCAACAAAGGGCTGCCAAGGCTTACACTTGGCCTTCGGGATAAAGCTGTAAAGAGAAGGGCCCCCATTACCCAGGCTACCTTTGGCAGCTAGGACAGAGTTTACCATTAATACATTCTCAAACCAAAGCCACAGCCAATCTAGTCTCTTACTGTAAACCCGATTAGAGAAAGGGGAAGGAGGGGACCTGAGTGTGAGACCCTGGCCTCTTTTCTTCTCCCTTTCCAGAATCCGTAGATAACTGTGTCAAGGCATGTCACACATTATCTCATTTACTCTCAAGAAATGTCATTGCCCCATTTTCTATGTGGCAGAGCCAAGCTTCAAGGGAGTGGAGTTATTTGCACTATTAAGAGACCTTGGTGGCAATATTGGACTAATTGAGAAAGCAAGCAGATACTTGTTGCCCCACCCCTACCCCAGGCAATTACATACAAGTCCTCAGTGTACCTGCAAGTACATTTTAAAAAGCAACAGACAAAACAACAGAAACCCCGCTGATTTGAGGGTGTATGGGAGTGACATTAGTCTTAGTTTTTTGGTGCTGTAACAGAATTTCTGAAACTTGACATTTTAAACAAAAAGAGGTTTGTTTGGGGTTATAGTTCTGGAGGCTGGGAAGTTCAGGGATGTGACCCTGCATCTGCTTAGCAGAAGGGCAATTAAGTTCTTGCAGAACAGAAGGAACATGAAGGTGACCTTCCTTTTAAAACTACAATCTAGTGGTAACTCATCTAGCCTTATGATAGCAAAGACTTACCTGTGAGCATGGCATTAGTCTGTCCATGAAAAGCTCTAGCCCATGACCTAAACATTCTCTCCTGCTAGTCCCACCATGATGGCGGTCCAATTCTAACATGAGGCTGGCCCACTGATGTGCTCCTGTGGTCCCAACTACTTAGGAAGATGAAGAGGGAGGGCTGCTTGAACTCAGGAATTCCAGGTCAACCTGGACAGCATAGTGAGAGCCCATCTCAAAAATAAACAAACAAACAACAAATCCAACATGAAGAAATAATTCATATTCACTCCACGGGAGCCTGGTAGTACCTCAGACAGGCCATATAGCAAGCTCTTCCTTAAGCCATGGTCACAGCAGCTTTGCTACTTCCTGGCTTCATCTCTAACCCTGCTCCCTCTCAGGAGCAAGCGTAGATTCCTTAAAGACATGTCTGATCCTGGAGGTCCTGCTAAGGCTTCCTGGAAGCACTGGCATAAGGCACAGGTCTTTATATGTTCTCTCACTAGCATTGTTCCCATCCCCCACACTGCTAGAAAAGCTTGAAGTCTACCTTATAGCCACCCAGGGCTACTTCCAGATGCCCTGTTGCTAAAATCCCTTCCCTGGAAGAGACAGAAACATTTACCCCTCCTCCTAAGGTCCCAGCCACAAACCTAGGTATGATTCCACTGAAGTCCACCCAGGGGGAACCAACAAGTTTATTAGACTTAGTTATTTGAATGAAGGGGTTATGAGCAGGAGCATAGTTGATCTTCAAGCAGCCACAGTAGAAGGTCTGCACCCAGCAGGGATGATGGCTACCCATGGCTGCATAGACATAATCCCCTTCTCCCATTCTTCCCCCTCTAGACCTTCTAGCCCTTCTTCCAACACCATGTGCAATTAGGCCAGAATCCTGTACAACTGGTTGGAAGGGGTGGATGAATACTCAGGTGGAGGTCCCATGATTCTCCCTCCCCCTCCTGTGAGGGAAGATAAATTGTCAATAGGGGCAGCCGTGATGATCTTTCATGAGCAGGCCCAGCAGAACTCCTGAAGATGGGACAGTCTGACTTGGAGGATAGTCCGGCAAAACATCCCCCCCCCCCCGCCCCCCACAGCTCGGGTTTCAAAACCTTCCATGACCTGACTGTCCCTCCTCTTGGTCGCCTGGGGAAGCTCCTTTCCACTTCTCCAACGACACATATTGGTTCGTCACTGCAGAAAGCAGGACAAACATTGTCTCTGTGTGCACTGTAAGCTTTGACAGCAGGTGCTGTCACTCTTTGGCCACCATAATCACGTTTACATGTCAGTCTCCCCTACGCCATTGTGATTTCTGTGGAGGGCAAGGACATTTTCCCTTGGAGTCACATTTGTACTCCTAGCAACTCCACTTGCATAATACAGTGTTAGAACTCACCGAATGAGCTTTCTAAATGACACTTAATTATAATCCCTATACAAAAATGGGTAAAGACACCTGACCCTTAATGAAGTGCCCACTAAATGCCAGGTGTTGGGTTAGGCACATTACCACATGACCGCTTCTGCTATTTCATTTAATTGCTATGGTAATTATGTAAGTCATGTGTGATTGACCTTATTTGCAGACAGTGATGAGGTTCAGGTAGATTCAGTGACTTGCCCACAATTGTGGTACCAGCACACCGTACAGTCAGAGTTCCTTCCTGTGTCTGCGTGACTCAAAAGCCAGCATTCAGGTCCTGTCTCTGAACCATGTTGGCCTCCATGTTGCGGAAGGCTACACATTCCTGCATGCTTTGGTTGAACCAAGACGCTTCGGTTTTCACCCAAAGCACGGGTTACCACCACACATGTCCTGATCTCCATTCCGCTTTGTGCCAGCTGTGTCTACCTCTGTAAGTGGCTGTGACAGTGAGGACCCTGCACTTCACACTGTGAATTTCTCAGGATTCAGGGGGGCCCAGAAGACCAGGCCTGAGGCCAAAGGCTGGCCTTCCATGAGCAGAGTGAATTTGCCACACTCGTGGCACCAGCTGGAACAATATATGGTATTTGGTAGATGATATGTCCAAGTCTTTACAGCCAGGACCTAGAAATGGGACTTTATTTAGACATGAGGTCTTTGCAGATTTAATCAAGATCTTGAAGCTCGATCATCTGGATTTAGGATGAGCCTTAAATTCAGTGACTAGTGTTGTTGTAAGAGAAAGGAGAGAGGAATTTCAAACACTCACCTACTGAGGTCAGCAATGAGATCTCCTTGAGAGGCTCAGCAGTTTCTCCAGGTAAGCTGAGTAGAAATGGGTAATGTATGGCTTTCTGATCATGCTTCTCAAGTTTCATTCAGCTGAATCCATGACCAACTTCAAAACCACTTCCCTATTTCCAGTATTCATGACAACAACATGACATTTCCTATTCCATATCTATGTGTGCTTGGGATGTCATAATGAGTTACCATACATTTGGTGACTTAAGACAGCAGGAATTTATCCTCTCATAGTTCTGAAAAGCAGGAATCTGAAATGGACGCATTGGTAGAGGTTGTATTCTTTGGGGAGAGGCCCTCCTCACCTCACCCCACTTCTGGTGGCCCCAGGTTTTTCCTGGTAATAACATAACTGCAGTCTCTGTCTCTTTCTTCATTTGGTCCCCACCACCGCCAAGCTCTTCTCTTTCTCAATTTTCTCTTTCTTTTGTCTTTTAAGAACACCAGTTAAGCTGGGTGGTGGTGGTGCATGCCTCTAATTCCAGCATTCTGGAGTCAGAGGCAGGTGGATCTCTGTGGTGATATTGTGTCCCCGATATATTGTGTACCCCAATAAACTTATCTGGGTTCAGAGAACATAACAGCCACTAGATAGACATAGAGGCCAGAAAATGGTGGCACACACACTCTTAATCCTAGCATTCTGGACTCAGAGATCCATCCGGATCTCTGTGAGTTCAAGGCCACACTGGAAACAGCCAGGCATGGTGACACACACCTTTAATCCCAGCACTTGAGATCTCATGTCTTGCTTGGGAAAGACACACGACTTTAATCCCAGGAGTGATGGCAGGAAGCAGAAAGGTATTTAAGGTGTGAGGACCAGGAACTAGAGGCTTTTAAGCTTTTAGGCTTTTAGCAGAAGTTCAGCTGAGATTCATTCAGATGAGGACTCAGAGGCTTCCAGTTTGAGGAAAGAGGATCAGCTGAGAAGTTTGCAAGTTGAGGTTAGGTGTGGCTTGTTCTACTTCTCTGATTTTCCAGCATTCACCCCAATACCTGGCTCTGGGTTTGTTTTTATTAATAAGACCTTTTAAGATTTATGTTACATATCTCTGTGAGTTCCAGGCCAGTCTGGTCTACAGAGAGAGTTCCAAGACAACCAGAGCTGCACAGGGAAAACCTGTCTTGAAAAACAAAACAAACAAACAAAAAAACTACGCGTCAATGAATTTATCCAAATGATCCCACAACAAAGATTCCTAATTTGATCAAATCTGAAATGACCCCGTTTCAAACAGAGTCTCTGGAAGTTAAGACTTGGATATAACATCTAGGGGATGCTGCATATTGTAATTTCCTTTGCTCTTTATTTTTCAAAGGCTAAAAGAGCTCCAACAATACAAGAAAGAATTACTTCCTTCTTGTATCTTACAATATGCTGGGTCATGTGAACAGAATGTATTGCCTTGATGAGACCAGGAACCCAACCACCAATGAAGTATGAAATGAAAAATCCTTGGCCATTCCACAAAGAAGAAAAAGTGCTGGCATAGCCTCCAGTGTGGCCACAGATGCATGCTGGCCAAAGAATTAAGCACAGTTGAGAATGAATGCAAAGCTAGTCATGTGAATGGAGATTCATTTTTCTCTTTACTGTCTCTGACCCACCATTAGGGAGCAGAATGATCTTAAGTCAGACAGTCATGTGCAGGTCAGGACCTTGTCTCTCTCTGCTATGTGTCTTTCAGGATGTTTAACATCCCCAAGAAATTTCCCTTACTCTTACAGCAGAGAAGAAAATAACAATAGAACATGTCTTCCCAATTGCCTGGCTGTTGGGGAAAAATTGTGTATGTTTGTTTGTTTAGGCATTTTGCAAGTATCTGTGGTTATTCTGAAAGATTCTTTTTGATATTCTATATTTGAATTTTTTTGACAGGGTTTTGGCCTGTAACTCAGAGTAGCCTCAAACTCAAGAGTCTCCTGTCTCAATCTCCCAAGTGCTGAGATTACAAGTGCAAGCCACATCTATCTTATTCAGAGATCCTTGCAGCCTTGGTTACCAAACTGAGCCTCTCAAAGTATGATAATTGTCCATATATTAGAAGGTCAAATGCAGGGAAAGCTTAAATTCCAGTGCTAACCTTTTCCTTAAGCTGAGTTAAATAAGCTTTTAGACATTGGTGATGAAGAAAGAATTTGGACAGATTAGCCAGATTCCTACCATCTTATTGCCCAATCCTGCTTTTTAAGGTGCTCTAAGAACCCGGGGAAATATTATCTCTTCCCGTGAGAATTCCAGTCCTCTGTGCAAAGTGTGATCTGAAAATGCTTGAAAGGGGTACCTAAGAGAAGGATCACTGAATAAAGCATTCTGTTCCAAGCATGGGAAACTGAGTTCAGATCCTCAGTATCCCCATAAAAAGCCAGGCATGGTAGGTGAGATGGGAGGTGGAAACAGGAGGGTCTCTAGAAACTTCCAGGCCAGCTAGCCTGCTCTATATGGCAAAGTCCCAGGCCAATGCCAGACTGTCTCAAACAAAATGTAGAAGGTACCCAAAGGAACAACACCCGGTGTCATCCTCTGTTTTCCACATGTATGAGCCTGTATGATCACCACACACCCATCCACACCTGTGGTGGTATTGTGTTCCCTGAAATATTGTGCACCCTAATAAACTTATCTGGAGTCAGAGACAGAACAGCCACAATATTAAACATAGAGGATAAGCAGTGGTAGCACACGCCTTTAATCCCAGCACTTGGGAGGCAGAGCTAGGCAGAAATCCATGTGTTCAAGGATACAGCCAAGCATGGTGACTCACGCCTTTAATCCCAGAAAGCGAGCCTTTAATCCCAAGGAGTGATGGTAGAAAGCAGAAAGATAGATAAGGCGTGAGGACCAGGAACAAGAAGCATGTGGCTGGTTAAGCTTTCAGGCTTCTAGCAGCACAGTTCAGCTGAGACCCATTCTGGATGAGGACTCAGAAGCTTCCAGTCTAAGGAAACAAGACCAGCTGAGGATCCGGCAAGGTGAGGTAGCTGTGGCTTGTTCTGGCTCTCTGATCTTCCAGTGTTCCCCCCATTAACTGGCCTCAGGTTTGATTTTATTAATAAGAACTTTTAAGATTCATGCTACACACACCCACACGTGTACCCATTCTACATAAATGTATACTCACACATACATATTCACATGCATACAAAAAAACATTTCATAGCTCACAGGAAAGGTATGGGCGCCTCTTGTAAAATCGCTCCCTGTGGTGATATGGGTTCGTGTGTTCTCTTCAGAGCCTCTCCCTTTCTCTTCCACTGTCTTCACTTTCACTCAGCAAGCACTGATGATCATCCACACTGGCTGGGCCTGATGCTAGCTCAGGTCCTACAAGGCCCAGGAGACAGGGCCTCTGATGTGACGGTATGGCGACCTCCCTAAGGAAAAATACCTGAGCTGGCTTAGGCCAAGGACAGCTTTTATTAGTGGGGGAGAATAACTCAGGCAGAGAAACTACAGATTTGAAGGAGTGGGAGAGGGAAGGCCTTTAAAGATCAAGAATTTAAAAAAATGAAGTGATAAGATTTTTAAAACCAACCATTTAGATGTTTTTAAGCACTCCATAAATTAGATCACAGCAATTCTTATCTATTTCTTTGACCTTAATGATAGAATATGTTGCCTTTTCCTCCACTTTAAGAGTGATATGAGCATCTGGTTACTGAAAACTGAGTTCGTGGGTCAGGACAAGACTCCTTGTGAGTAACTCTGTGACTCTGCTCACCTGCCGTGTAGTGCTGTTATATGAGAATGGATCCCAGGTCTCAGCTGCAGCATGTAAAGCATAAGAGGGAAGAGGAAGCCCAAGAGGAACTGAGAAAAAGAGCCAGGCCTAGCCTGGAGGGTTAGAGGGAAGGGTTCTGACCTTATCCTTCAGTCAAAGGGAACCTGGAGCCCCAGGAAGGAGATGTGTGGGGCAGAGAGAACTGATCATAACAAGCAGCTCAACACCTGTGCGCGCTTCACAACGATGCTCTAGCACCTGAAGAATAAGGCTCGGTGCCCCTTAAAACCTGCTGTAAGAAAGAGCAGCTCAGAGAGCAAATCCTTGGTATCCTAGGAGCTTTTGAAAGACACCCTGTAAAGACAGAAAGAGCTTAGAATGGGTCAGAGGGAGGGAGAGAGAGGAGAGGGTGGTGGAAAGCTAGCAGAGACAGGGAGCAAAAGCAGGTAGGTTCTCAGAGCATACCCCAAGAACAGGAGGTGGTAAGAACAACTCAATTCCTGACCAATAGGGCATGATTCACAAAGCTGTCTGAAGTCCAGATAAGAACAAAGTATGCCAGCCCCACAGAGGGACTTCTGCCGGGAAACTACGCTGCAGATGGCTTCGGACACTCAGCTTCGGGTAAGTGGCTGTGGTTTGCCGTGCCCAGGTAGGTTTAAAGCCCCCGGAGTGGTCCTGATGGACAGCAAGAGTACAAACAGCAGGCACACAGATTGGTAGGTTTGACAGCCTAAAATTTAGTAGTCTGTCACATTAAAAAACTACAATATAAAATAAAAGGTAAATCAGGGGAGAATTTGGTTCACAAAGCTGTCTTTAGTAATTTCACTCATTCTTATGAAAATTGGAGACAGCCCAATAATACAACCATCAATTTTTTGAATTATTTTTTTGAAATTAAAATAGAATTGCATTATTTTCCCCACTCCTTTTCCTCTTCCCAACCCTTCCCATATATCTCCTTTGCTCTCTCTCAAATTCATGGCTTCTTTTTCTTAAATTATCATTACATGCATGTGATATATATATGTGTGTATGTATGAATGTATTTGTATATTATATATATATATATATACACACAC
>CABHPR010092755.1:0-14534 GCA_902168415.1 Peromyscus melanophrys
ACCAGAGATGGTATCAATACAAAGATGTGACACTCAGTCCAGGTCATCTTTGGGGATGAGTAAACACATCCAACAGATGCAAGGAAACTCTCTGCTACTAAAACCTCACAGATGTCACTCAGGGGAGCTATCCTGCCCCATCCCACAGAGCAACCTTCAGTGCTGAATGGCTGATATAGGCGTTCAAGAGCACCATCCCCTTGCCTCAACTGGGGATGTTTCTAAAAGGCCACCATAACTTTTATAAGTGGGAACTCAACTGCCATCTTTCTGTACATCACCATCTGTCTAGTCCTGCCTCCCCAACATCCTTCCAGGCCTATCTCCTGAGAACAGTCTTCTAGATTCCCTCTAGACACAAGTTTCTATGTTAGTTAGTTTGTCTCCAAGCAACCCAATCTTGAATAGATGGTGTATATAAAATTGGACCAATCCACTGAGGCTAGGGTGTAGAGTCAGAGATACCAAGGGCAGAGGCAGCAAGCCATTGGGTGGCCTTTTTGTGTATTCAATATGAAGCAGCTCTGTCACATGCAGAAGATAGAGACTGGCTACACTCTATCCAGTTGTCATCCACATTGATGAATGGTGGTTTGAAGAGTTTGATTTGCCTTGAGGGACTTTTGCTACCTAAGTCTATTCAGGATCCAGTGGCAGGCAAAATGATAACTTCAATTTTCAGGAACATCTGAAGGACTGAGGGATAACTACACCACACACAGGTAAAGGAAGTCTGGCATAAGGTGGGCTGGAAGCATAGGCTTTCAATATTTTCAATCATTCCATTCACTGAATGGTGACTTAAGGCTACTATGTCACCAGCAAAGTCCCACAACCTGGGACTACAAGCACAAATGATCTCCAGACAGTCTCTCTGTCAGTGAGCCTGGTGTCCAGCAGGAAACAGTGGAACTCAACCATAGAGCACTTTGCCCAGTCAAAATGAACACGTGGGAAGTTTTGATGTAGATGTCTTTTCCTAATTAAACTGACTAGTTAGTTTTCTTACCACTGACTAGGTTAACTGAGGCAAGCAGCAAATTCTAGTTTAATAGCAAAAGCTTTCAATGAATCCTCAAAATATTATCTGCCTTCCTGAAAGCAGTCTGTGATCCATCAACTTGTTCCTGTGTTTGATTTGCTGGTGCATAAGAAAATGACCTTGAACTTTCTATTAAAAGTACCTGTGAGCAGTATCAGGCTAGGTTTACTTTGGGTTGCTTTGACCGTGTGGTCTTGCAATCTGAAGGTATGGTTCATTTTCACTGAACCCCAAATCTTTGAGAATGGAAATTTGTTTATATGTCTGTCTGTTTCAAGGATGAACTTCTAACACTTAACCATGGTTCTCATCCCTTCCTTCTCTCAAATAATCAAGGCAGAGGACCTAGATGTATTAATAAGCCCCAACAATACAGAACAAAAGTTTAATATATCCTATTGTTATCACACACTTATTACATACTAGAACATACATCAACCACTACCACCTTAGCCTTGAGTGGCATTTGAGTGGTAGATGTCTGCTATAGAGAGTGTATTTCCCTGTACTACTTTACATGAGAAGACATGGATAGGAACTGTTTTGAGAACAATGCATATCTATAATGTTGCTTTTAAAAGAAAGCACACTGTGGTAGTTTGAATGTAATTGGCCCCCTTAATCCCATAATCTCATAGGGAGTGGCACTATTAGGAGGTGTGGCTTTGTTGGAGTGAGTGTGGCCTTGTTGGAGGAAGTGCATCACTGTGGGGTGGGCTTTGAGGTTTCATATACACAGGATACCACCCAGTGAGTCAGTTGATTTCCTGTTGTCTACAAGATGTAGCAGTCTCAACTCCAGCACCACCTCTGCCTGCATGCCACTATGTTATCTGCCATGATGATAATTGACTGAACTTCTGAAACTGTAAGTGAGCCCCTCAATTAAATGTTTTCTTTATAAGTGCTTTCTGGTCATGCTGTCTCCTCACAGCAATAAAAACCCAAACTAAGACCAAAAATTTGAATATATGCCCCAAAACAGCAAAAATAAACACAGTATTCTGAGGTCTGCTCACAAAGGAAAAAAATAGGAAAGAAAGGAAGGAAGGAAGGAAGGAGGGAGGGAGGAGGGAGGGAGGGAGGGAGGGAGGGAGGGAGGGAGGAGAAATTGATCAATGCCATCTTTCAACACAGAAAACTCCTGGGTAAGGGCAGATCACAACCATATACGGGTGTTGGGTTGTCTGTGTGTTTCCTAACATTCCTAACTGCTAACAGTTTTTTCTTAATGATTTGACCAACGGTGTTAAGTATGACTTATACAGTGATGACCTGTTGCTTCTCATGTTTAAAATATTAAAATAATGCAAATAAACACAAGCTCTCAAAAATGCGTAATGATTAATTTGAATGCTAGGATTTTAATTACTACATTCCAAAAAGGAATTTAAAATGCACTCTGTGGCCACAGAATCTGTACCCAGCATGGTTATAGGCACATACATAACTAACATACTATTTATTATTGATTATTCAACAAGTAACCATATTTTTATGCATTTGGGTATTTTGCCTGCATGTCTGCATGCCACATGCATACCTGGTGCCATGAAGGTCAGAAGCGGGCATCAGATCCCCTGAAACTGGAGTTCTATCTGGTTGTGAGGCACCATGGGGGTGCTGGGAATCCTACCTGAGTTCTCATCCAGAACCCTTAACCACTGAGCCATCTCTCCAGCCCTCAATGACTATTTTTAAAACTAAACCCAACTCTAGCATTTGCATAATCTCTATGGTTTGAGACAGTTTTTAAAGCACTGGGCTAAAGGACAAGGAAACTAAAGTCAAGAAGGAGAATTCCCTGGTGAAGACTCTGAGAACAGGGAGGTGGCTCCTCAGTCAGGGGAATTCCTGATAACGGCAGTGAGTAATCCAGAGCCTCAGTCCCATAGATGTGCCCCTAAAGTGCCCATGCTGATAGTTCCCTGAGTTGCTCATTAAGCAACTGAGATTCTAGGAAAGGTGTGGTAACTGGAGTCAAGCGGGACCCATTTAGAAGAGACACTGTGCATAAAATGACAACCCTTCTCAGGGGCCCATTGCTTTCCACAGGCATAGTTAACAGATGGGCCTTTTACTGGAATGGTGACCACTGGAGATACAGGCATCCACTCACTGGCTAAGGATAGTGGGACAATGTAGGAGGCTGACAGTAAGCTCAAGAAACAAGAACAGGTGGATAAGGGTGGGAAGAACTACTGGACAATCTCCACCTTCAACAGCTTCTCAGGACAAGGACTGGCTGAGGCATCTCTGATCCTCAGACCCGAGACCTACCTGTGCTGAAGTGCAGTACCTCCCCTGGCTGTCATCACCACAAGCAATGACGGTGGCATGGAGTGCCTTCCTGGGGGGTTCTCAGAGTTACCAAGTCCACTCAACCCTGAGCTCCTAGGTGCATGGCTTGCCCTTACACACACACACACACACACACATACACACACACACACACACACACACACACACACACACACACTGAACAAGGCATTTGAGGAACAATCAACTCAAACAGAAGGAGTATTATCAAAAATATGAGTGACCTATCTCCATTTATAATGGTGGTCACCAAGGATCAGAGGTGAAAAGGCTCATCTAGCTGCCCACCATTGTCGGGGGCAGAGTGAGAGGAAGCAGACCTACTTGGGCACACACAAAGAGGGTTATTGGAAAGAATTGGCTTGCCCAGTGTGGAGCCGGTGAGACAATTACAAAACAATCCATGGGGCAGGAGGTCATCAGGAAGGGCAACTGGAACTCTAGGACACAGGCTAAACTGATGGCCACAGGTAGGATTTCCACTTCTTCAAGAAGCCTGTTTTAGTCTTAAGGCATGTCAGTTGATTGATTCCAGCCTATCAGCTTTGGCTGCAAGAACCTCCCTTAAAGTCAACTGATTAGGAACTTTTAACCATATCCACGAAAGACCTTCACTGCAAAACCTAGATTGGTATTTGACCCCAAAACTGGGTAAGCCAAGCAAGCTAGCAACCAAAACCGAGCACTGTAGATGGATTTTTCTTTGGGCCACCAGCTCACAAAAAAAAGACACAGAGACTTATTTTTAATTATAAAAGCTTGGCCTATAGCTTAGGCTTGTCTCACTAGTTCTTATAACTTAAATTAAACCATCTATATTAATACACATTTTGCCTCGTGGCTTTTTACCTCTCTTCCATCTTACACCTCTCTGTCCTCTGGCGTCTCTCCCACACCAAGATTCATCTCCTCTCCTTCTCTCTCTGCCCAGAAGTCCCACCCAACCTCTTCCTGCCCAGCTATTGGCCATTCAGCTCTTTATTAAACCAATCAGAAGGCGCCTTGGCAAAGACACATCTTCACAGTGAACAAAAAGATTATCCTACAACAGAACATCAGGCTGATCTGCCAGCGTATGGGCTGTTCTGTCCCTTACTTCTCAGACAAATGCTGTTGCAGTAAAGCCCTCACTGAAGAGTTTCATCTCCAAGTCCTCGACTTGGACCTTTTCCTTGAGTCAATTTTACTTATTGGAAAGGTTCTTTGTGATGATATTATGCATATTCTACTTTTTTCTCCTGTTAAAAAAATTACTGAAGATGAGACTGTAGAGTTTCTCAGTGGTTAGGAGCACTTGCTTTTCTTTCGGGGGACCTGAGTTTGGTTCCCAGCACCTACATCAGGAAGCTCACAACTGCCTGTAACTCCAACTCCAGGGACTCTAATGCACTCTTCTGCCCTCTGTGGGCACCTGTATTCACGTGTGCAATTGCATGCACATGCACACTTGTGCACACACATACACACATACATATTTTTTAATTAATGAAGACATCAGATACAATATCAAGGGGTTCATAAGACTTTTGGAAAGTCATGTCTAAGAATGTAAGAGATCAAAAGAAGTTAACAACACAACCATTTGGTAAGCAAATCATTCAAGCAGATGTAGAACTAGAGAGATGGAGATGGCTGGTCCTTCCTCCCATTTCACGCAGGTATCACTCTGTCCTCCACATCACACCAGATTCTCTAAAGAACTGCCTGTGAAAGATATCTCTACATCGACATTCCCCACAACAGCATCAAGCTGCAATCAAGCCCTTCTCAGCCCCCAGCACACTCAATGGGACAGCTACATCCCACAGTTGCCAATAACCTATTGATTGCTCAATCCATGGGCACTACTAGCCTGCCTCTCTCTCTCTCTCTCTCTCTCTCTCTCTCTCTCTCTCTCTCTCTCTCTCTCTCTCTCTTAAAATTCAATTTTCCATTGACTTCCACCACAGCAAAGCCCCTTGTTTTCCCTTCACTTATTTCTCCTGATTGTAAAGCCACTCTCCTTTTCGTCTCTCTAAAATGTCCACTTTCCCCATCAAGGAGCTACTACTCAGGTTTACATACTGTTCTTTGGTTTTTAACTATAATCTGTGTACTAATAGCACTCAATCTGTGTACATACACTAATACTCAACCTGTCTCCATACTAGATACTGCTCCTGAGCTCTGAGTTTGGGTACCTGTTGCTATGGGAACCTATACTTGGGTGTTTCATGGTCCCTGACTCACTGCCCTTTCCACTGCCTCCATACCTCCTTCAAACAAAACTTCTCCCCAGGTTCCAACATGAGCCCAATGGGCTAACAGAAACGTAGGGATTATCCTGCTTTCCTTTATCCCTATGCACTGGTAAGCAGTTTTATTTTGTCAGGTCAAGGGAGACTACCACTGAAAACCATGCTTCCTACACAGCTTCCTTTGCAGCTAGGTATTCAGGCCAATGAGATGACAGCAGAATCACAATTGGTTATGGAGAGGCGATTCCATTCAACCTTCCATCTTTTTTTTTTCTCTTCTGAAAAAGATGGTTAGAGTTCTAAGGCTAAGTTGGAACATGAAAATGACCTTGAGGACAGAAGCCACAACTGAGGATAATGGGGTAGAGGTAAAAAGAACCTGACACCTCAAGCACTTTGTAGAGTGGCATACCAAACCTGAATTCCAATTCAAGCTTTCCTTCACATAAAAGAATGCATCATGTTAAAGGTAGGTTGTTATTGTATATTGTATATTACACCTGCTACATATAATCCTGATAAACCAAACTGTGCTGAACCCCTTTAAATCTTCCAATCTTGCCCATTTCTCTCCATCCCCAACACCACTCCCATTCAGCCACCATCATCTCTCCTTCCAGTTACTAAAAGAGCACCCAGCACTGTTGGCAGATCAACCTGCTCCCATTCTTCCTCTAATTTAATGAACTGTCCATTTCAGAAGTGAAATCTCATGTTATGAATTGTCTTACTTAAGGTTTCTAATGCTGTGAAGAGACACCATGACCACAGCAACTCTTATAAAGGAAAACATTTCATTGGGGTGGCTTGCTTACAGTTCAGAGGTTCAGTCCATTATCATCATGCTGGGATATGGCAACTTGCAGGCAGACATGGTACTGGAGAGGCAGCTGAGAATTCTACATCTTGCAGGCAACATAAAGTGAACTGTCTCACTGGGAAGCATCTTGAGCATATGTGAGACCTCAAAGCCCACCTCCTCAGATCACACCTATTCCACAAGGCCACACTTCCTTATAGTTCCATTCCCTTTGGGGCCCATTTTCTTTCAAACTACTACATTCCACTACCTGGCCCCCAGGGGCTTATAATCATATCATAACGAAAAATGCATTCAGTCCAACTTTAAAAGTCCCCATAGTCTATGACAGTCCCAAACTTATTTAAAAGTCTAAAGTTTAAAGTCTCTTTTGAGATTCATGCAATCTCTTAACGGTAATCACCTGTAAAATCGAAATCAAAAAACAGATCACATACTTCCAACACACAATGGCACAGGATATACATTACCATTCCAAAATGTAGGGAATGGAGTATAGTGAGGAAATACTGGACCAAAGCAAGACTGAAAATCAGCTGAGGAAACTCCAAACTCTGCATCTCCATGTCTGACGTCGAAGTGCTCGTCAGATCTCCAACTCCTTTCAGCTTTGTTGATTGCAAAACACTTTTTCTTGGGCTGGTTCCATTCTGTTAGCAGCACTCCCAGGCATGTATCTCATGACTCTGGCATCTCTAACATCGTTGGGTCTCCAAGGCAATCCAGGCTTCTCTCTCACAGTTTCACACAATGGCCTCTCTGGGCCTCCATTCAGGGACACCCCTGACACATGCCTGGCCTCAGTGGCTTTCCTTAGTCACGAAGGAAGGTTCCATAACGCTATCTGGCCAAAGCTGCCAAGTTTGGCTGCTTGCTGGGGCTGGAACATGGCCCCCTTGTTCAATTACATCTTTACCAGTTTTTTGTATTTGATGGTTACCTTCAGTGCCTAAGCTTGGCCATTCTGGAACTTGTTCTTTAGACCAGGCTGGCCTCAAACTCAGAGATCTGCCAGCTTCTGCCTTCTCAATGCTGTGATTAAAGGTGTGCACCACCACACTCGGCTCTAAGCTTTTCTTTAGTTTCTTTTCACAAGTTGGAAACTTAGCTGGGTGGGATCTTGCCCTGAGATCACCACTCCCTTTATTCCATCTCTTAATATGTTTATCTCCTTGAGCACAGGACTTAATTCCATTCGACTTAACTCCATTCCTCTTCTCATCAAATTTTACATTTTCTTGCTCCTTTTCATTATAAATCTTCACTAGAGTTACCACTAGTAACCATGTGACAGAGTCTATACTAGGCTGTTTTGAGATTTCTTCTGCCAACGGAATCAATCCAAAACTCTTCACTTTAGCCTCAGGCAGACTCTTCAGATAAGGGCAAAAGGCAGCCACATTCTTCACCAAAATATCACAAGACCCATCTCTAGGCCACACATTCTTCTGTGAAACCTCTTAAGCCAGGCCCCCAGAGTTCAATTCACACTCAGCACCACTGTTTTTCCATGTTCCTACCAGTATGGCCAATTAAGCAGTGTTTAAAACATCCCACTGCTTTCCTAACCCAAAGTACCAAAGTCCAAATTCCTCCAAACAAAAACATGGTCAAGCCTATCACAGCAATATCCCAGTCCCTGGTACCAACTTCTGTCTTAGTTTTTCTATTGCTACAAAGAGACACCATGACCACAGCAATTCTTATAAAGGAAAACATTTAGTTGGGGCGGCTTACAGTTCGGAGGTTCAGTCCATTATCATCATGGTGGGACATGTCAACTTGCAAGCAGACACAGTGTTGGAGTGGTAGCTAAGAGTTCTACATCTTGCAGGCAACAGGAAGTGAACTGTCTCACTGGATGGTATCTTGAGCATATAAGAGACCTCAAGTCCCGCCTCCACAGTGACACACTTCCTGCAACAAGACTGCACCTATTCTACAAGGCCACACCTCCTAATAGTGCCGCTCCCTTTAGGGACCATTTTCTTTCAAACCAACACATGAATCAAGACTAGTAAAAATATCCACATTCTTCGAACTATTACTCCTTAGAATCTATTCTGGGAAAAACAGTTCAATATGTCATCAATAATGATGTTTTTGGATGGTCATAACACCAGTACATAATGGCTTACAAATCTAGATGCGCAATAACAGGGACTGGTTATCAAAAAAGTAATACATTCAGGAGAAAATTGACCTTTTCATTAAAAGTCCTGACAGGGTAATAGCTTAGGTCCTGCAGATCTGGCCACATCCATTTCCTAGCTGAGTCTCCTCTTGGAAGCCTTCTCTGATTTCCCCAGCCTGGATAGCATGTATCCCTCCCTCAACATCCTCCTGGATGCCTCATCTTCTCCATCGAATACTTCCCCACTGACTATGAACTTTGTTCTCTTACATTATCTCCCAATAGACCACAGGCTTTTAGGGAACACCACCATCATTTCCCTGGTTGTAGGCATGTATTTATTGGTCTATAAATATGAAAAAATAAATGAATGATGGTGCTACAAACTCAGCCAACCTAGACCACCTTTCACTGTCCAATAGAGGTGTTAAATATAATTGCATGTCTCTGATATTAAGACTGTCTATAATCACCCAGCCCGAACTGTTCTTAAAAATTGGTCAGGCTACAAAAGCCCTTTTCATCTCCCTTCAAGGATAGCTTTAGGCCTTGAAGAAATCACCTTATACAATAAAGAATAGCTTAAAAATAAGCCAATGGATCCTCACTGGAGAATCAAATACCTAGTCCTATTCATTAGATAGTACTATGATCCCAAGATTCCAACTCAACTGATATATCGTCCTTGAAAGACATGTGTGCAGAGATTTAGGAAGTCATATCTTTGACCGAAAGGTCCTTAGATATGGTTGATTAATTAGGCAAATGACATCAGTATCGCAAGAAAGTCACGTAGGTTGAGAGGCTATTTCTTCAACGTGTTAATATTAACACTTACAGCAGGTCATAGGCAAGCACTCTCATGAGAAAAGACTCTCAACAATGAATAGAAACATTAGCACAAACAAAGCTGGAAATGTGCTCAGTCACCATCTTGAAAATGAGTGGTAGCTAACATAGCGGCACCACCACCATGTTGAGCTGCAGAGTGAAGCCAGAAGAACACACGAAAGGGTCCGACAACATTGCTCTCCATGTGAGTGAATGAATAAAGTAATGGACCAGACTTTGTCAGAAAACTTGTTTATTAGAAGGGAATGCTCTGGGCATTCTACAGAGAAACAAGGAATTGTCAGCTCTACCAGAACACTGTAAAGGACCACTGGACTTAATGAGGGACCCACCAGCCGATGTACTTTTACTAGATTTGTTTGGAGCTTAGTCGATGTTGTGGGCACAAAGTTGCATACATGTTCCATGACCTGCTCCAGAGCTGTCTCCCTCCGCAAGCTCTGCTACTTCTAATGGACGACTCTGTAGAACACAGGCTGCACATGCCCTGCCACAGGTAGAAACCTGTGTTCATTACTGTAGGGTTCATTTGCAACTAAAGTCAATGTCTTTTAACAAAGGGAAAGTATTCTGTTATTTTTATTTGTAATAAAAGACATTATATAACTGTGCAAACACACAGAAAATTGCACATATATAGCTCTGAACATAAGGAGGGAGAGATGTATGTGACACACACCCCAAAAAAAGATACAGCCATTTTTCTGGAGACAGAGATTCAGGAAGCATCAACAAACAGAGGCTGGCACAGAGATGCCGTCAGGTCCAACTCAGTAAGCGTCAGCCACTCTACACACACAGAAAGCATCCTCTTTGAACATTTTTGCCAGAAAGGCAGGTACCTTGTCCTTCATGTCAACTAATCAAGGGCAAAGGCTGTGAGACACCACTGAACAGTGAGGAAAGCCACATGGTGGAGGTTTAAATGCAATCCCCCCTTCCAAGGGAAGATAGCCGGCTTCTCTAAAAGAAGAGAAAGAACTGAGCCACCCTATTCATGGTGTGTGCTGCGTAGATTTCGTCAGCCTCAACACAAACTAAAGTCACCTGGGAAAAGGGAACCTCAATTGAGGGACTGCCTACCGCAGACTGGCTTGTGGGCATGCCTGTGAGGCATTTTCTTGATGTGGGAGGGCCCAGCCCAGTGTGGGTTGTTCCACCCCTGGACAGATAATAGTCTTGGGTTGTATAAGAAAGCAGGTCATCACTCCTAGCCCACACAAAATAGGGTTTATTGGTTAAAGGTTATGATAAGCCATTTTATGTATACTCAATTATAATATTTAATTAAGGAGACACTATCATGTAGGAAGAGATGTCTTTTTTATTTCTTTTACAGTCAGTAACTGTACTAAATAATAAAGAAGGCTAATGCTGATCAAGCCATAGAGAACAAGCCAGTAAGCAGCATTCCTCCATGTCCCTGCTTCAGTTCCTGCCTTGCGGTTCCTGCTTTGAGATCCTACACTGACTTTTCTCATGATGATGGACTGTGTAATATGGAAGTGTATCTTTCCTCACTCAAGTTGATTTGGTCAGTGGATTTATCTCAGCACAGAAAGATAACTAGGACATGGTATTACCACCACCGAGAGATCATGAGTTGGGGAAGAAAAGTAGGTAACTCTCAACATAAGAACATCAAAGGTCACTCAGTACACTCTCTGGTTACTGATCCCAGTTTTCTGTTCACTGATAAGAGTCATGAATATGAGTATGTGAATGTGTGAAGAGTTAGGGAACAAGAAAAAAGACAAGATAATCGGTTTCCTTGTGCCACAGATGACAAGTTCTTGATACCCAACCATCTTGGCAAATGAATGACTACTCCAGGGATGGAAAACTCTAATGTCTTCTAGATCCAGATTTATAGAATAAACATGGGGGGGGGGGGAATGAGTGCTTTTGTATAAGAGGCATTGTGGAAAATGACAAACTAAAAATCTTCTGCTCCATCTGAAGGTATTCAATGATACTTTTCATATCTAGCAATGAGGCAAGGCACACACACACACACACAGCCTAGAACTGTCTCACAGACTATTTCTGATATCTCATACGTTTACTAGCACATCTGGGGGGAATTACATTTTATATCCAGCCATATCTGGCTCTAAGACAGTAGTTTTCAACCTGTGGGTGACAACCCCTTTGGGAGTCAAACAATCCTTTCCCAGGGGTCACCTAAGACCATCAGAAAACACAGATATTTACATTATGATTTATAATAGTAGCAAAATTACAGTTATGAAGCAGCAAGAAAATAATTTTATGGTTGGGGGATCACCACAACATGAGGAACTGTATTAAAGGGCCACAGCATTAGGAAAGTTGAGAACCACTACTCCAAGACATCAATCAATATTTGAAATAACCTTCCTATACATGATAGCTAGAATGTATCAGAAGAGGGCGAGGGCTCTGGTATCAGAGAAATAAAACAGAGCAATCCATCAAAAATCCAAATTTCAGAACCTTCTCCTGCTCCAGGTTTCCTCACCAAGACTGAAGAGGATCATCATATAAACAAAACTCATTTTTCTGGTGTCTTTAAAGTCAGCCCCCAAGTCCCTAACAGAGCTCTCTGGGGAAGGCTTGCTCTTTATAACCGAGGTGTCTAAAATCACCAAAGAGAAGGTAAATCTCTGCAATCTGAACATCATCCTCACCATAAAGGGTCAAAGGTAACATCAGCAGACACACAGGTGGAATATATGTTACAAAGTTCATCACTCCTAGACCATTCAAAATATGGTTTATTGGTTAAAGGTTATGATAAGCCATTTTGCATACACTCAAGTATAATATTTAATTAAGAAATACCATCATATAGAATGAGATGTCTTTTTTTATTTCCGTTAAGGTCAGTAACTGCAGTGAATATGCCCAGATTATTTTTCTTATTCAACAGACTATTTTTAAGGCTCACAACAATTTTACAGCTAGAAATATACGTACTGAAGTATACTTGGCACTTCTTATTTTTAAGTTAAATTTGAACAACCAATTAAACCCCTCAGTCTATATTATGTAATGGAGGCACAGGCTATAAAAACGTTGACATTGGTTATCGTCTCATAATGCAATTTAGCCCTTCTAGTAATGGCTGTGCAAATAATCAGCCACAGGAAAACCATTTTATATCTCATACAATTACCTACCACCACAGAAGTAATTGTTATTATTGTCCTGCTTATTGAACTACAATAAGCACCCTTGAGTTGCTGAGATAGTTCAAGGCCATTGTGGAAACTCCCATCTTCACAGACTCATCTGATGACTATAATTAGCAAGGTTAAGAATGGCAGTTTCAGATGAACATTAAGCAAGAAATTATCCCCAGAAGGTTTGTAAGCTTCAGACTTTAAATGGGAAGCACCGATGTCTCCTACGATGTCCACTTCCTGTCTTCACAAGGCCGCCGCCTGTCACCCAGGCAAAGTCAGCAGCTCTAAGACAACTCACCATCCATGAGAAAATTCCATGACCCCCACAAGGTCAGTTTTGTCCCTAAATGGCATCCGCTTTCTGCCAGTGTTCTGGTAGGACTGGTTTCTCTTCGAGGAGCTTGGTCAAATGCTTTCATTTCGGTGGGTTTGACTTTTGGTTTCAGGAACTGCCCTACCATCTTGAAAAGGATCGATGAATTTGGGCAGCTCACTGACCACATCTGTCAGTTTCTCATCAGGTTTCTATCCAACCTCGGCTTCTCTATCAGCACAAGCATAAGGAAGGCCATGGGGTAGAGGAGAGGCCAACTTATTTTTTTACATGGGTTCCACCTGAGCCTAATGGCTAATAACCCATCGCTGGACCTCACCAAGCCCAGAATCATCCCAAAGGCTCTGGATACACAGGAAGCCAAGATGCCTACTGGCCTGTCTTCCATTCTCCTCTCACATCAGTCAACAAATCTACCATCTGGGAAGCTTGGGGTTCCAGGAGGGCCCAGGGAACAAGCTTACAGTGGATTACCACTGCAGTCTCTTACCCAAAAGGTTAACTCAACCTGTTCTAGGACTGCATGGAAATTTAGACACACCTTAAGAATGACAGCTATTGTGACTGATTCGAACTGGAGGGTGGGGGTAGGAAGCCCAAAGTGACCCTTGACACTGGTTTCTTTCAGTATCTGCAGGCCTGCTGGTAGAGGGTGGCCAGTCCCTTTGGCTTCTTTATTCACAACCTTCTCTTGAGAAGGAACACCTCTGAGGGCATCCTCCCCTGGGGTTGGTGGTGGCTTCTTGTTTGTCCAATGGTCCAAATCCTACCCAAGAACAGTTGTGGCTAAGCCCTTTCTCCCCAGAGACCATGGGTATTTCTCTATTGTTCAAAAGATGACAGATGGATGTCTTCTTTCAACATTTTGAACCGATTTCAAAATATCCAGTGCCCACTACTACCTGTGTGGCCTTGGAGACATGTATTAGCCCCTGAATGTGCTAGAGAGTTCTGGGAACAGGATTCACACCCATGTCTCCTGACAAGTCTGACCACCCACATACAACTTCCACGGTCCACCTAGGGGGTCCCTCTGCAGCTCCCCTTTCACCCTGAGAGGCATGACACCAGCAGAGACCGCCCCCAAGACCCTGCAAGGAGAGCTTCAGAACCCAGAGAAGGGGGGAACTAGGCAGCAGGTGGGGGGAGGGGGCAGGCACTCAGTGGCCCCTGTGGAACGGCAAGGGAGGTGTCCTCTGAGCACCCCCCTCCGCCCCAGCACTCCTCTCCTTTGCATTCCCCCTCCCCAGGAGCCTGGCTCCGCGGCAATCACCCACCTTCACCTCCCCTCCCAGTCCAGACTCGAGCACCCCCGGGGGCTCGGCACCCCTAAATTGGACGGTCCGCAGCGTGGCCCCCCGCATTCCCTCGCACGTCCGGCGGCGACTTTTTTTTTTTTTACCTGTACTTTTCTGCACACTTGGGGCGGCTCGTCGAGGCTGAGCAAGCACCTCCCCGGGACCGCTACCTTCCCTCCCTCCGCCCCGGCTCCGCCCGGCTTCCTCCTTCCCCTCTCCAAGGCCGCAAAGTAGATGGAGTAAGAGAGTGTGTGCGCGAGAGAAAGAGAAAGAGGGAGCGGGCGCCGCGGGAGGCGGCGGCGGGAGGCGCGCCGGGCCCCCGCCACCCTCC
>CABHPR010092767.1:0-11144 GCA_902168415.1 Peromyscus melanophrys
GTGTGTGTGTGTGTGTGTGTGTGTGTGTGTGTGTGTGTGTATGTGTGTGTGTATGTGTGTGTGTGCATGAATTTATATGTTGATAGTATTCCTTAAAACTGAAGTATCACAAATGAACCAATTTGAGAATTAAAGTTAATGAGATCATTTTGAAGAAATTTATTAGAGCATTTTATACTATTGTACAAAAATATTAAACATGAACATTATTTGTCTTTCAGGTATGATACTGCTATAGGTGTTTACATGTAACCATTATGTGAACATAGACAGTATTATCGTTTGGGTTAGGGTATTCCCTCCAGACTTCATGCTGACATTATTCAGTGCAACAGCATTAGGAAATATGACCTCATGCATACAATTAGGTATTTTATACAAGTGGTATTTAAAACAGAGAGTTTGGCTATTTACACTCCTGCTTTCTCTTTCTCCAGAGGAGGAGACAGAGTTCTACCCTTCTATACAATGCAACAACCTGTGGCCACTCAATAACCCTCAGCACACAAGAAAGTCTCACAATACTTTGTTGTTAGTCACATCAACCTCTAGACTTCTAGGCACAAGAAGAATCTATTATTGATAACTCATGCAGTCTTGGAAATTATGTTACAATACCACAAAATAAACAAGCAAACAGCCACCATGGAGCCAGAAGAGGTTATCAACTTAAAAGAGAATTTGGAAGAAGATGGATAATCATTAATTCCTTTTGTGAGGAAGAATTCCTTCTTTGAAGAAATAGAGCTGTTAAGGAAGTAATGACTAATTAAAATTTCCAAATATTCTCTTCGTTAGATACAGTATGGATTATAAATATAATGACATGAAATATGATGTCCATATAGTATACCCCAACAACCTTTCTCATACTATATTACATTCTGCCAAATTCTGCAGAGCTTCCTTTTTCTATCCTCTTTTACCCTGGAATAAATTCTGCCCCTAATTTTATACTGCTGAAAATTCTTTATCCACCAGTTCCCATTTTACTGGTTACTATTCTGCCGCTGTGATAAATCAGCATACACAAGCCAGAATGCACATGAAAGATTTTACGTGGGTTGAAGGTTCCAGAGGGATTAGAATCCATCATGGCCGGAAACCCTGTACCATGCTGCAGGCAGGGCAGCAAAAGCGGATTTTACATCTTCAAGAGCAAGAGCACAGCAGAGAACAAATTCAAGTGGAGTGAGGATTTGAAACTCAAGGTCTTTCCCTAATGTGGTGCCACATCCTACAGTAAGATTACGAGATGTAAATGTCCTCCAGCAGTGCACCAGCTGGTGACCAAGTGTTCTAGTGTTCCAGAACATAAAGAAGATTCCTAATTCAAAAGACCACACCTGCTAAGTAAGATCCGTCCCCTCCTTCAATTCTTATTTACTTTTGTCTCTTGGGGGCAGTCTCATCTTCGCAATCTCATTTTCCTTCTATGGACACTTCAAGCAAGATTGTCACGGTCATAACTTAGACTTCTTACATATTTATTTTTAATTATTCCTCTTTTTGAGACTATAATATATTTACATCATTTCTTTCTTCCCTTTCTCCCTCCAAATTCTCTTATATACATACATATGTGTAGCAATATATGTATATATTCTGTCTTTCTTTCAAATTCATAACCTCTATTTTCATTAATACTTTTATTTTTAATATCTACTGTAATAGGTGTTAAATAGTATAAGAAGTACATGCAACTATATGTTGGTATTCTCTCTCTAAAATTTTTGTGACTATAAAGGAACTGAATGTTTTACTTATCTTTGAGCTATGCTATTCTGATTAGTACCTGTTGTTCAAGTCTTAGATGGTCTTATTAATAAAAAAAAAACCTGGAACCAGATATTGAGGTGAACGCTGAAAGATCAGAGAAGCAGAGCAAGCCACAGCCACCTCCTTAGCTGATCCTGTTTCCTCAGACTGAAAGACTCTGAGTCCTCACCTGAAAGGATCTCAGCTGAACAGTTTTAGTCCATGTTTCCTCACATTTTATATGCCTTTCTCCACCCTGCCATCACATCCGGGGAATAAATGTGTATGTGCTTCCCAGTACTGGGATTAAAGGTGTGTGGCATCACTGCCTGGCTCTGTTTCCAGTGTGGCCTTGAACTCATGGAGCTCCATACAGATCTCTGCCTCCTGAGTGATAGGATAAAGGGTGTGTGCCACAATTGTCTGGCCTCTATGTCTAATCTAGTGGCTGGCTCTGTGCCCCGATCCTCAGGCAAGTTTATTAGGGTACACAATATATCACTACAGTACCTGACTCATCACAGGTATCTCATGGAAGCATTAACCTTTGTAGCTCTTCATGTCCTTTATGTTTAATCTTAGAGTTTCATAGCAGTATTTTATATACTGAAAATCTGTGCTATGTGATTCAACCTTACATGTCTTAAAAATTTCATAGGTGATGTGATTTTATTCATAATTCTTAAACATTACATCTCACAAACAACATGACTAGATTCAAATTATTAAGCCTTAATGATTTAATAGCTATAGCAAATCACTTGCTTAATGTTTTGTTCTTTTAAGCAGAATTAAATTTAAGTATATTTGTGACTGATGACATTTTATCCAACAGGGATAAAGATGAAAGTCATTACAGTCTGAGCAGAAGAAGGGCAGTGACCATGGGGAATACTGATAGTAATGAACATTCAAAGGTACCTAATAAGTTCTACCTTGTAGTTATGCCTTCCAGTTCATAAACAAAAATCATCACTATCTACCACTTATGGTCATGTCACAAGCAGATAAAGATATAAATTAATAGTTTTAAGATTATCATACAATATTATACTATAAAGCATAGGATCCTGAAGTATTATTGCATTTTGAAAATTACTTGTGTTCATGTTTTTAGAAATACTTTTCATAAATTTAAAAAAGTATATAATATACATGATGAAAAAGTTGATAAAATTCATCTGCACAATTATATACCCTATAAACAGTTTTAATAGAAACAATTGGACTTTCCTCACATTATAATAAAATTTAATTATAGTATGTTAAAGAGTATCAATATATTGTATATGAGAAAAGAATCTGTTTTTAATACAAGGGGGAAAGATCAGTGTAAAAAGATGCATAATCCCTTTTTTGGTTGTTTGTCATGTTGTTTACTTTAAATAAAGTAAATGATTTAGCAAGTGAAATAGTAAGATATAATAAGCTAATACAAAACCACATCGAAGTTAGACAAGGCAAGCAGACAGAAGGAAAAGAGGCCCAAAAGAAGGCACAAGACTCCATTCATTCACACACTCAGAGTCCCATAAGAATACTAAGCTGGGAAACACATATATACATGGTGGATCTGGTGCAGACCCGTGCAGGCCCTGTGCTTGCTGCTTCAGTTTCTGTGAGTTCTCATTACCTTTGTTCAGTTGATTTACAGGGTCTTGTTATCCTTGTTTCCTCCATACCCTTGGCTCTTAAACTCTTTGTTTTTCCCCTTCAATGGGGTACCTTGAGATCTACAGGGAGGGATGATAAAGATAGCCTGTTAAGAGCGCTGTGTTCCAAAGTGTCTCTGTGTAATGTCTGGCTGTGGATCTCTATATTTGTTTCCATATGCTGCAGGAGAAACATTCTCTGATGATAGCCAAATAAAGCACTGATCTGAGTGTAGCAGGATATCATAAGGGCCACTGTATTATTACTCTTTTATTTTAGAAACTTAGTATTTTTTTTAACCATATCTCTGGGTTCAGGCTTTGCCCAGCAACTGATGGAAACAGATGAAGACCCACAACCAAACATTAGGCAGAGCTCGGGGAATCCTGCAGAAGGCGGGTAGAAAGATTCTAAGAGAAAGACAGATCAAGGACACTACAAGAAAACTGACAGGATCAACTAACCTTGGCTCATTAGGGCTCACAGAGACTGAACTGACAACCAGGGAGCCTGCATGGGAGGAATCTAGGCCTCTGCATATATGTTACAGCTGTGTAGCTTGGTCCTCTTGTGGGGTTCATAACAGTGGGAACAGTGGCTGTCTAAGACTCTTTCACTATCTTTTGGGACCCAGCTCCTACTGGGTCATCTTGCCCAGCTTGATACAAGGGGAGCTGCTTAGTTTTACTGCAACTTGATATGCCAAGTTTTGTAGATACTCCTGGGAGACCTGCCCTTTTCTAAACAGAAACAGAGGAAGGAAGGAGGAGTGTAGGGTGGCAGGAATAGGGATGGGGGCTGGGGGGGGGGGACTTGAAGGAAAGGAGGAAAGGAATTGGGGGGGAAGGCAGAAGAAATAAAATACTGAGTAACCTGCCATGCCAGACATGGAAGAGTGAATGCCTCCCAGGGTGGGCAAGAGGTATGTTCAGAGCAGGGCAAGTTTGGGGATTTTGAGGACAAACTTGCTGTAGAATGGCAAATGAGAAGCTGGGAACAGAATGGAACAGCTTGCACTAGGCTGTGGTGAACTAATACTGCCCTACATAGCCCTCTCTGACCATTTACAGATGGAACAGGATTCTGCCTTTCATCCTGCTTTATTTTTATTTTATTTTTTACCATTTACTAGCTATTGATGGCATGATACCATCTATTTGTTCATTTTGCATCTCTCCCACAGAGATATAAACAGCATCCAAGCAGATACTGTTCAGGGCTGTCTCCCAGAGCTGAGAAATCTGTAGCACTCAGTAGATGCTCAATGAGTAAACATTGTCTCAAAAACAAAAAGCAGTATTTGATTTTGCCGCAGATCTCTGGGCTTCCTTGGCTCTTGTTCCTGCTCATCCAAGCAGGGTCAGGTATGTGTCCCACCTCATGAAGGTGAGCCCCTGTAAGCCCTGCTTAATTGATTCTGTGAGCTATGTTCTCCTGGTATCCTCGACCTCTCTGGCTCCTACAATCCTCCCTCTCCCTCTTCTGTGGGGTTTCCCGAGCTTCTAGGGAGTCTCCTTTGTGAATTTCCAATTTGGGCTCTCCCTGCACCTAATGTTTGGCTGTGAGTCTCTGCACTTGTTTCCATTAGTTGCTGAAGGAAGTTCTGGTGACCACTGGGTTAGACACTAATCTGTGAGTGTAGCATAATATCATTAGGAATCATTTCATTGATTTTCTTTTCTATCCTAGGTATCTGGACTGTCCAGTCTATGGTTCTGGGTCATCCAAGCATTGTCAGACATGGGCTCCCTTTCCTGACGTGGGCCTCAAGTGACGTCCCATATATTCTAACATGACTTACACTCACAATGCTCCTACTTTAGGCTTTCATGTACTATACTTGCATCTTCAATCTCAAACTATTAAGAATCACAAAAGCAATGTGACTCCAAAGTTCACGAGATTGGCTCATCAGATTTCCATTTCCACTTTTATCAACAGGTCACTTTACTCAAGGCTTCTTGAGGGCAGTGCATTTGAGCAAGTTTCTTTACAGAAAAGCAAAATCATAAGGGCTAAGAAGAGGAGAACTCAATGGGTCACATGAGGCAGGATACTAGGCAGAAGAACTGGTTCCGTGAAATACCTGTCATAGAGATGAAATGTTTGATAAACTGAAGTCATAGAGCATGGAACAAAATGCCAGCTGCTACAGCAATCAATCGTGGGTAAGTTTGAGGATGAAAATGTTGCATAAGGATGAAGACAATGACAGCAGTGATGGAAACTGAGTCTATGGAAGTCTTCCTAACTAATTTTACGTTACAGAGCAAGAAAAGAGTAGAATAAGAAATTAACCAAAATTTTCAATGCCAGTGTTCCTAGCTCCAATGCTTTTACTTTTCTTTGATGTGATTTGATTTTAATCTAATGTCTAACAGGACTGAGTACTATCAGAGAGTCATTAAATGAGTCAAGACATTAACTCCTAAAGATTATATGTATATGACATATTAATTTAAAGGATCTACAGTATTTCTAACACCTGTTTGTTTGGAGGTTGTTTTTTTGGTTTATTTTGATTTTTTTTTTTTTGATTATGTGTTTCTGCTTTCTTGAATCTCCTGTAATATTGGGTGGCCCATCATTTATTTCCTTGAAGAATGGTACCTATTGTGGGGCAGTTGCTTGGTATCCTGAAGGAAGACACAGGCCAATTGAAGGAATTGTTAAGATACAGTTCAGATAGCAGTACATTTTAATTTCTCCATTGTGAAGCAGGGCTCTAGTGTGTGGGCTAATGATCCATTTAGAGGTTAAGCATTCCATGTTTAAATTGACCTAACTTTTCAAATTAATCTAACTTAATACTTCCTCATTAAATTCTCAACTTCTAATTCCATACTGCATTAGATATTTTTGTTTCATATAATAAGAAATGTGGATTAAATAAAAATGATAGATTAAGTCACCAAATTTTTAAGTCACATACAAAGTTATGCTTTAGTATTAGAAAAAAAAAGATATTTTAAGACACCTTAGTACAACTAAGCTGATTACCATGACCCTAAGTTTAGGATTATTAAAGTACATGGAAGCCTAATTTCTTATTTTTTAATCTTGGATTTAGAAATAGGAGAAATCCTTCAACAAAAGTAGACTTCTCTTTATTTGGGGGAAAAAATATGTGAGCAGCTAAGTTTAACCAGTTTTATCCCTAAGATTAATGGGAGGAAATGGGGAATTCAGCAGAAAAAGTAACAAAAGTAAAAACAAATATAAAAGAACATTGCCTTCATCTTACAGCCCAGAAAGAAAAAATGAGAAAGGGGATGTCTCACTCATCTCCAAGTCCTTCTTCTCTTCTCAGTCTTTGCTCTTTGTGACAGATCATCTGGGTTGAGAGATGCAGGAACAGAAAACAGATGCCTGAATGCTTCTCTTTCTGCACAAATTCTAATATTTCTCATTTCTAACTAATTCTTACTTCTTATTGGCTACAGCATCCATCATAAAATTTAATATACTTGTTTAACATATTTTCTATAAAAATTAATAATGAAATCATTTACAAGGTTAGAGCAAGGCCCTAATTTCCTAAGTGATACTGTAGACATTTTAATGAGAAGTTGCAGGATTTGAGAGTGAGACACAACAAATTTTACTAAAGAATGTTCTACTTCTACTTGCCCTTATTATATCTTTTCTTGACAGAGAGTCTCATTATGTATTCCTAATTGACCTGGAACTCACAGTGTAGACCAGGCTAGCCTTTATTTCACAGAGGTCAAATTTCATCTGTCTTCTGCATGCTGCAATTAAAGATGTGTACCAGCCAGTCTGACCTTATAATGATTTTTTTAAGTGAGTTTAAATACTTTTGATTCCCAAAGAGTAAAGATGTGCCTAAGATGCAAGAATATACACCATACCTGTACACACACACACACACACACACACACACACACACACACACACACACCATACTTTCATCACGTTTCATTTTTACAGTGGACAAATATAGAGATGAATAGCAAAGTAGAGTAAAATACTTATCTGATCCAACTCATTAGCAATGACCTACATAGCTTCATCAAGTACAGTGTGGAGAATGTGGTAAAATTAGTAAGCTTCGGAAGTTACAGTGGGAGATTCAAAATGACATCTTTTTTTATTTTGAGTGACAGGAAGACTCTTCATCCATGGGAAGTGCTCAGTATACATCACATTTTAATTTGCTAGATCATTGCCTAAATCATATACTATGCATTGACTACTACTCCATACCCTTTATATTTCAGTTGTGATCCAGTCTATATTTCAGATATTCAATATTTTGAAATACATCTAGATTGTCATTAAATGAAAAAACACTATGATTTCCTCCTGTTAATTAATAAAAACCATGTTACCTTAATTTTTATTAATAGAAGTTGAATGAGAAATACATGTGTAATAGAATATGCCTTAAGATTTTTGACCCAAAATATTTACTTTATTAGTCTTTACTCTATTTTTTTCTTTTATCCAACTAGAATTACTATTGTCTCTTCATTTTACATTATTCCAATCACCACACACACAAAGCATATGCTGTAGTCATTACATTAAATGTACTTCAAGGCTGTTGGAGAGATATTGCCAGACTTCAGCAAAACAAAGAAAAAAGTTTTGAAAGCAAAGTAGAGAAAAGATCAGTTTTGCTATCCCCATAAGACATTACTCTATCAGTAGACATTTATTGAAAACTCATAGTATTTTGAAACATTTGATTTGTTCAAACAATTTCAATAAAGAAAATTATATAGTATCTTTCATTAAAACTGTACATTATAATGCATAGAGATGGGTTAGTGGTACAGTGCTTGTACAAGCATATACTTTATCCTAAATTAGAACTTCAGTATCCAAGTATCTAAAAATAGATTCCTGCTTGGATAATACATTATTCTATAAACCATTCAATGTTATAAAATATACAAATTTGTTTTATTGGAGAAATATAGATTATATATTTGTGGTGCAATTTTTGAGAATGATACTGAAGTCAGATACTGTAAAAAATAATATTAGAGGATACAATGAACGAAAGATAGAAGTCAGACTTGAAACAGAGCCTCTGAAGAACTCTATGGGAATGATTGTCTAATATTTCTGACATAATTTAAGCAAACAGTGATGAAAGTATCAATGGTTTATCATGAGAGTTAGCAGTTATCACTGTATTTAAAAAACACCAGAGAAGAATATAAAGCTACAAAAAAGAAATAGAAGTTAGTGTTTTCAAAGAGTGACAGTGTAAGTATTTCAAAACTTTAATCTTCAGCAGACAAGAATTATATCTTAAATCTATTTGTCAAAGGAAACAGTGAAGATATTTCACTCCAGGATGCTAGGATCCAATCAAATCCCTTACTAGAGAATAAGTGATACTAGACAATTCAACTATGGATAGAGTTGAATTAGAATTTAGTAATGTGGTCCACATCAGAAATAGAAGGTAGATGGCTCCAAGATGGTTATGAAAATTCTGAACTGAGTCATCTTTGAGAAATGGTGATCACAGACTTTGCATCATTTTAGTAAAATAACAGAATGAAGACTGCTGGGAAAGCTCACTAGGATGAAAACATGGGCAAAGATAAAGCTGGGAAGAGATATCTGTGCAATAGTGTGTTGTAAGTTGTAAATTATAAAATGAATCTACGAAGAACATTCCCCCTTCATTTGTTCATGGACCTAGTTAAAGGTACACTGATAACTGAATATCTATGTTCTCTTAAAATTCGTAGGATAGATCCTTAATTCTGAGCATATAATCAGCTGAAGATTGCACCACAAGAGGGTAATTACATACAGATAAAGTGCTAAGGGAGCCAGTACAATGGGACAAGTAGCCTTCTTCCTCTTTCTTCCTCTTTCTCCTCCTTCTCTTTGTCTTTCTCTTCCCCTTCCTCTTCCTCATTCTCTCTTCTGACATACAAGCATGCCAAGGAAAATCCATGTAAAAAGATAAAGCAATGATACTTATCTGAAAACCAGAGGAAGACAGCCTTCATTAGACACTGAGTCAACAAGCACCCTGGAAGAATACAGGCAAAAAAATAATAATATTTTCTTCTCATAGTTTAATATTCATGTTCATTTTGTATATTTTTCTAAAATTTGTGCCAAATGTAGTAGTTATCTCCCCAATAGGATTATACCCTACTTTTCATTGTAAAATATTATTTTATCAGTTTATTATTCAATACTCAAAATATTAGGTAAGCAATCTTGTGCCAATGATCACAGAATATTAACTTTCTGCCATATTAATCACTACTATAGGTAGCTGTTGAGAAATTTGGGAAATTTGGCTAGTGATACTGAACAAATGCATGTTAAATTATATTCTAGAGAAAATTATATGTTTGTGCGTGTGTGTGTGTGTGTGTGTGTGTGTGTGTGTGTGTGTGTATGTACAGGTATGGTGTATATTCTTGCATCTTAGGCACATCTTTACTCTTTCAGGTTCACTTCCCAAAATTTTGACACATGTTCTCTAGTAGTTTTCTAAGCAAAAGTTGTAAGGAAAAAATACTAATCCACGTTTCTGATTTCCTTTACATTACAAATATTTAATTAATGATAGCTATTTCAACATCAGTTTCTCGATTGCAGGTATAAGGATGAAAAAATATTTATAAAAAATTATTAGGATAGATAGAATATTTTCTTTAAATTTGCCAAATATAAATAAACTAGATATTGTAACTATAATTCCTGCTTGATAACTGTTTTGTTATATGTAATTTTGCTATGTTAAAATTAAAACCTTCACAGATGTTTTTCTATATGCTATGAAAATGTGTTGCTCTGATTGGTTGATAAATAAAGCTGCATTGGCCAATGGCAGGGCAGGATGGAGCCAGGCGGGAAAATTCAAGAGAGACAATGAAAGGAGAAAGGAAAGGCTAGAGAGATGCCAGCCTGCCACCAGGAGAAGCAAGATGTAAAAGTACCAGTAAACCACAGCTACATGGCAACATATAAATTAACAGAAATGTGTTAAGTTATAAGAGCTAACCAGCAAGAAACCTGCCATAGACCATGCAATTAGTAATTAAAAAAAATCATTAAGAGTGTGCTGGAGACCTGCTTCAGCAGGGGGTTGGGGAGTGGGGAGGTGTAGAGAAGGATATTGGGGTGGGGAAGTAGGTAGGTAAGTTCAAATCCCAAACAGCCTGTGTTAAGTCATTGGGGGCAGGGACAAGGAGTGGAGGGACAGAAACTGAGGGACTGAGGGTTAATAAGGTTGGCTACCCGCAGCATTTAATTGAGAAAAGATTATACCTTTTATAGTGTATAGTTGCACATAGGGTTAAGGGGAGACAAGTGGTATGTGAATTAGGGTGTAGCTTGAGATCAGGGATTGAAGAAGCTAGCCTTGACCTTGACGAGAGGCAGTCATATTGTTAATGAAAGGGCCATAAGTTCCTTTTGCTAGAGATAAGAAGAATGACTGCTTTATCAAGCAGGAACTTTCCTCACGCTCTCAAAGGAAAGGACACCCTTATCCTAATGCCTGACCTTGGGATAAAGACTTATGGGGATCAGACACCATACTACAGTTTCTTAGGCTTACTGTATGGGCCTGTTTCCCTCATAATGCTCCTAAAAGGGAAGGTCCTGATGTCTTACTCTTTTTGCATTATACCGGACCATTCTGATTTCTCTATATTTATTAACTGAACACTTGCCCTTAATGATCTCAGGCTCTGGATCTGAATTGTAGGTGTTGCATCCTTGGG
>CABHPR010092778.1:4331-15951 GCA_902168415.1 Peromyscus melanophrys
GGGTGAGTTTTGAAAATACTTCTCAAGGTGCTGGGGAGATGGTTCTACAGCTAACAGTACTTGTTGCTCTTACAGAGGACCTGGGTTCAATTCCCAGGATCCACATGAGATCTCCTAACTGTCTGTGCCTCCAGTTCCTCATGACTGTGTGGTGGTATTATGTTCCCCAAAATATTGTGTACCCTAATAAACTTACCTGGGGTCAGAGAACAAAAAAGCCACTAGATACTTAGTTAGGCAGTGGTAGCATATGCCTTTAATCCTCGCATTCCAGAGGCAGAAATCCATCTGTTCAAGGATACAGCCAAGCATGGTGACTCACTCCTTTAATACCAGAATGCGAGCCTTTAATCCCAGGGAATGATGGTAGAAAGCAGAAAGGTACATAAGGCGTGAGGACCAGAAACTAGAAGCATTTGGCTGGTTAAGCATTTGGCCTGGTTAAGCTTTTAGGTTTTGAGCAGCACAGTTCAGCTGAGAGCCATTCGGATATGAGGGCACAGAGGCTTCCAGTCTGAGGAAACAAGATCAGCTGAGAAGTTGGCCAGGTGAGGTTAGCTGTGGCTTGTTCTGGCTCTCTGATCTTCCAGTTCACCCCAATAACTGGCCTCAGGTTTGATATTATTAATAAGGCTCTTTAAGATTCCTGCTACATGACCGTGTATGTCTCCTGGCGTCAACTCATGAAGCTGTCACCATAGCTTCCAGCAATTCGTCAACTAAAGTTTACATCCATCCTTCCCTGAGCCGGCTGACTTCTTAAGATAGTTTGCCTACCCAGCTGCCTATTTCTGTGCCATGAAGTTTTCTGTCCCCAGAAATTGTGATTGTCTACCATCTATTCATCTGTCCCCCCTTCCTTTGTGCATGCGTACATGTGTAAGATGTGTGGATGGACATGAATGCTTGTTTGGGAGCACACATGTTCAAGGATGTATGTGTGTGTGGAGACCAGAGGCTTAACATCGTCTTCACTTGAGCTCCACTTTATTTATTCAGTCTGAGTCCCTCACTGAACCTGGAGTTCACCAATTCTGGCTAGAACAGCTAACCAACTTGCCCTGGAGGCATTCTGTCTGCCTCCCACAAACTGGGATTGCAGAAGGTCTCCACACCTGCCTGGATGCTTATGTAAGTTCTGGGAATCCAAACTGCTCCTCAAGCTTGCATGCAAACAGTTTGCCCATGGAGCCACTTCCCCGGCCCTCTCTGGCCTGTTTCCTAACTTAAGGGACAGCACTTTGCCCCTTGACCTCGTGTCTTTTGTGTGTTCAAGAAGAATTACAGACTTTTCCATTTTCCAGCCTTTTCTTGGTTTCCTAGCTGGCCACGAGCTTCCATCTCTTTGCTTCATCCAAATCCTCTCCTAAAATTTGGGTTTTAGCCTGCCTTCTTCACACCCTGGCCATGATGCTCTCTGCCTCTTCACCATCTGAACCCCATGCACTTTTTAGGTCTCACTGAGATGCGGGATGTGAGTTGGTGTTTATGGCCGCCTCATGGCCTCTTTGCACCATTGTTTTACATTTACTCTTTAATTACAGCCTTAAGCTACAGCTCTCCCACTGATTCCACTTAGCAGGCACTTGTTGACAAATTCCAATGAACTCACTTCTTAACAAAGATTTATGGTGATTGTCTTCTATTGAAATAGCCTCCCTCCTGTGGAACTGCTTATTTCAACCCAAAGCCATGCTGTCTTCACTGTGTCTCCTGAATCTTTACAGACACAGAATATTAGGTAGATTTCACTAAGTGGTGGTAGGGCCAAGCATGTCTTAAAGGCTTTTCCGCATGGGTGGAGTTGCATACATTAACAATTCTCTTGGGATTGTTGTTGAAGTTACATGCTTAACAACAGAAAAAATGTAGCAGCAGCATTTGCTCAAGAGGTGGTGACTGTTGTGCCTGAGTTGAAAGACTCCCCAAACAAGACCACCACAGAGCCAATATCTGATGCAAGCACACAGAGGTTTTTTAATAACAAAGCAAACCCAGGGCTTGGTCTGTATTCCAAACTTTCCACATAATGGGTGCAGAAGGACAGCCCCGAGCACTCACTTTAAGGGGTTTATATAGGAAAGGTTTACATGCAGAGAATTACATATCTTGGGATTGGACGAGGGGGCTCGGGGTGAGGTAGTTCTTTGAAGTTACCGGCTGAACTATAAGCGTGTGTGGTTACTGTTGGCTAACAGGATTCAGGGTATCTACAGAGACATAAATTTTTACTCCCTATGTCCTGCTTTTGCTGAACCCAGGATATACACATTCAAATTTATTGTTCCAGTCCTATTTTCCCATGAGTTCAATTTCTGGTCAGTTGAGTCCATTACTCCCCATATCCTGTTTTACCATGTCCAGGATATACAGATTTATTGTTTCAGCCTTATCATCCCATGAGTTCAACTTCTGGTCAGTTCTAGAACTGCTGGTCAGCAAATACCTTTAGAAGAGGGTGGGGAGGGGTGTCTCTCAAGATGGCTACTGCTTTTTCCCTTTCAGTGACCATTAATAAATCCTGTCGGGGTTGAGCAAAGTGCACACTGAGAAGGTTCTGTGTCCAGTACTGGTGTACTGAGTCTCTTTATTGGCATTAAGGAGCACAACATGGGACCCCAGTTTGGGATTCACACATACAGCTCAGAATGCCAGGTCTAAGTTGTAGATTTTGTCAACACAAATTCCCTGAGGTGGAAGATGTAGTAATGGTGAATGTAAGATCCGTTGCTGAAATGGGGGCTTATGTCAGCTTGTTGGAATACAATAGCACTGAAGGCATGATTCTTCTTAGTGAATTGTCTGGAAGACATATCCGTTCTATAAACAAACTGATCCACAATGGCAGAAATGAGTGTGTAGTTCCATTAGAGTGGACAAAGAAAAAGGATATATTGATTTGTCAAAAAGAAGAGTTTCTCCAGAGGAAGCAATCAAATTTGAAGACAAATTCACAAAATCCAAAACTCTTTATACCACTCTTCACCATGTTGCTGAGGTACTAGAATATTCCAAGGATGAGCAACTGAAAAGCCTGTTCCAGAGGACTGCCTGGGTCTTTGATGACAAGTCCAAGAAACCTGGATATGGTGCTTACGATGCCTTTAAGCATGCAGTCTCAGATCCATCTATCTTGGATAGTTTAGATTTGAATGAAAATGAACGAGAAGTACTCATTAACAATGTCAATGGGCGTTTGATCCCACAAGCTCTCAAAATTCAATCAGATATTGAAGTAGCACTTGCTATGGTTGTGAGGGACTTGATGCTGTAAAAGCAGCCCTGAGAGCAGGTTTGAACTGTTCTACAGAAACCATGCTCATCAAGATTAACCTAACAGCTCCACCCAGGTATGTGATAACAACAACAACAACAACAATACTAGCATGAACAGAAGGCCTCTCTGTTCTCAGCCAGGCCATGGCAGTCATCAAAGAGAAGATGGAGGAGAAGAGGGGTGTGTTCAATGTTCAGATGAAGCCCAAAGTGGTCACAGATACAGATGAGACTGAACTTGCAAGGCTTGAGTGAGAAAATGCAGAAGTAGATGGAGATGATGATGCAGGAGAAATGGAGGCCAAAGCTGAAGACTAGCCTTGTGGAAAACAGTCCAATTTAAGGAATACAATGCAGCCTTCCTGGCTGTAACCCTACACTTGAAAGTTTTCCAATATTGAAGACTTCAAAGCTGAATATTTTTATTTCCAAGTATTTAAGTATTCAACACAAGAATCTAAATGCCCTCCCTCATGTCAGCTGTTTTCACGGAGATGCTCTAACACCTCATGCAGTTTTTAAGGGAGTGGCTTGATTTGACCGGAGACAAATCTTAAAGAGCAGTCCTAAAATGGGGCTTTCAGTTTCCATTTCTGATGTCTCTGGGTTGGCACTCTTATGGTTCAGTGCCTTCATGAGATTTACCAGGGGCACCCAGCATAAAGAGTCCAAACTTTCTATATAAAATGTATTCAAGAAAATGTATTCAAATAAACTTCTGGGATAGTTAAAAAAAAAAAATCCCGTCTAACATCTTGCAAATTACTTATCATTATCTCCATCTTTCAGAGGAGAAATATCAGGTAATTCCCCTAGACACCCAACTGGTCCAATAAGGTTTGGAACTCAGACCCTTGGGGCTAAAAGTCTATAGTAGTCTTAATGACTATATTGATGACTCACTTATCTGTTAGAAATCTATGAACAATACAGGTAAGACAAACTTTAAGATTATTTTATTTCAGACTTTCTTTTCATTGAAAAATAATTTTTATCATTGAAAAACTAATTTTCCTCCACTTAAATCTTTTTTTCAGAAACAATTATAAGAAATGTATGGTCATTTAATGTTATTAATAAATCTTATCAACCATGGAAAAAAAGAATAATGAGTTGACCATCACTCAGTATCCTAAGAGGTGATGTGGATCATTTGTCCCAAATATCTTATCTTACAAAAATGAAAACTCTTGGGGCTGGAGAAATGGCTCAGTTATTAGGAGTGCATACTGTTCCTGCAGAGGACCTGTGTTTGGCTCCCAGCACCCATGCTGGGTGGCTCACAACTACTTGTAACTCTAGCTCCAGGGAATCCAAAGTCCTTTTCTGGACTTATGGGCACGTGCACTGAAAATGGCATACCCACACACAGGGCCACCTGCTGTGTGGTTTGATAAAAATGGCCCCCACAGGCTCGGATATTTGAATGCTTGGTCATTAGGGAGTGTGGAGTCCACAATAATTCAAAAACAGTAGCCACCTACCCCACTTCAGTGGTATGACCGACCCTTGTCCCATATTCTCTACAGTTTCAAGAAGAACAGTTTGTTAAAAATTAAGACAAGACCCCAGCTGTGTCAACTGCTACATTAAGATAACCACAGACTTGTGTAAGTAACTCCCCTGTGATGGTTGTACAAACACCTTGTTATCACAAATTGTATGACTAGTTGTAAAATGCTATCACAAGTTGTAAATTCCCGGAATGTACCATCACCCAGGACTTAACCTCAAACTATAAAAAATCTTTTTTTTTTTTTGCACCTCATAAGCCTCTCTGCTGACGCAGCGATCCAAATCAGACCAAATTAGAAAAGCCCTGGTTTAATGGGTACAGCATTTTGGGGTGATTCTCTGGCCCCCAAGAGAGGAGACAAGAATGAGAGACCAGAAAACCATGTGTCTGTTTTCTGGGATGAAGCTTAAATACACTGAGAGAGTGGTCTTGAACCTCTCTGGGGGAGGAGCTGTGTTTGGTGGGCTTTGAAGGGGTGGGTTTGGGGAAAGAGATGGGGGAGGGGAGTTAAGATGGATCTTCCACCAGAACATTCCAGACTCTTTGGATATAAGATGCCAGGGTGCCAGGGGCTGAGGTGGAGCTCCCTCTCAAACACCAACTTGTGGCTTTTGATTTTAAAAGGACCTACTCCCTCTGTTCATGGTCATGGTGTCAAAACCCCAGTTGCCCATGGCCCTAACTTGTTAGAAGTTCTGGTACCCCACAGTGATGGAATAAAGTAGCCTCTACTCATCTAACTTTGGCAAACTTATCCTTAATATCTGTGTCACTCCCAGACCCAACAGGAGTGGCACTAGTTGACAGGGATTAGGAGGCGTGGCCTTGTTGGAAGAAGTGTGTCACTGGGGGTGGGCTTTGGGTTTTCAAATGCTCAAGTCAGGCCCTGTGTTTCTCTCTGCTCCTGTTGCCTGTGGATCCAGATGTAGAACTCTCAGCTACCTCTCCAGCACTATGTCTGCCTGTGTGCTGCCATGCATCCCACCATGACAATAATGGACTAAGCCTCTGAACTGTAAGTGAGCCTCAATTAAATGCTTTCCTTTATAAGAGTGGCCGTGGTCATGGTGTCTCTTCACAGCAATAGGACATTGACTAAGACACATGCATACACATAACTTTTAAAAATATAAAAATACTTTTAAAAGATGAAAACTCTCTTTTAATAAAATCCTTTTTTAATATCTAGATCACTAATTGCTCTCTAACTATGGTGTCCCGATTATAGCTCCTACAGAGTGTAAGAGAAGGTTGAGTGGTTTGCCTGACTTCATGCAGGGTATGGGCAAGCCTGGGACTCAAATTAGATACTGTGGGGCTCTTTCTAGACCAAGGCATATTTAGTTAAAACTCAGAAAAGTTATGCCAAACAATATTATAAACTGGGAATGTAGCTGGAGTTTTCTCTCCGGGTCCCGCCAAGCCCCAGCAGTCTGACAGCCCACTTATAAAATAAACACACAGACGCTTATATTATTTACAAACTGTATGGCTGTGGCAGGCTTCTTGCTAACTGTTCTTATATCTTAAATTAACCCATTTCTATAAATCTATACCTTGTCATGTGGCTCGTGGCTTACCGGCATTTTCACATGCTACTTGTCATGGCGGCAGCTGGCAATGTCTCTCTGACTCAGCTTTCCACTTCCCAGAATTCTCCTCTCTCCTTGTCCCGCCTATACTTCCTGCCTGGCCACTGGCCAATCAGTGTTTTATTTATACAGAACGATATCCACAGCATGGGAACACAGTGGAAGAGGCTATATAGATTCATGTTGTTGGTGTAAGTTTCTGCTGTTAATAACAACAGAAGAGCCAGAATCTGCTCTGCAGACGAACATTTCACACCGCATGCCTATTTGCTACACATCATTTGTGGGTCCCACAATCAGTGTTCCTTCAAGATTCATGTGCTGGGACCTATCACTAGGGGGTGTTTGGGAGCTGAGGCCACGAGGTCTGTGCTCTCATGAGTGAGACTAATTCCCTAATGGAAGGCAGCTCTAGCCATTGACTTCTTTCCGCCAGGTCAGAACTCACAGAAGGGGCTGGTATGAGGAAGTGCCCTTTACTGTTCTAATTTGCTTCTGGTTTCAGTGATAAAGACCGTGACCAAAAGCAGCTTTCAGCTCATAGTCCATCAACAAGGCAGGAACACAAGGCAGGAACTTAAGACCAATGAGGCGGTTTGCTTACCGACTTGCTCCCTCTGGCTTGCTCTGCTACTTTTCTTCTGTGGCCCAGGCCTCCCTGCCTGTGGATTGTGTTGCCCACAGTGGCCCTCTTCCTTCAATCATTAATGAGGAAAATGCCCCCATTGACATGCTCACAGGCAATCTGATGGAGGCAACTGAGATGCCCTCTTCCCAAGTGTGTCAAGCTGACAACCAAGATTAGCCAACACAACCAGACCCTGCTTCTGCTCACACTCTAACCTCGGGTGTCCTGGCCTCTAGATCTTGGAGAAACAAATTTCTATCTTTAAAATGTACTTGTTAAAGTTTTTGCAGATAGAAGTATATATTGTATACTGAGTCTGTGTCGCTCCTTATCCCCTTTTCTCATCCCTCCCCCTCCTGTGAGCTCCCTTTGTCCCACTAAACAATTTCACTTCTACTTCCATGTTGTATACACACACACAATTTTATATGTTCATATGAAATCTAGAGCCTCCAGGAAGAGAAAAGGCGACATATTTGATTTTCTCAGACTGGTGCAATACAATTATCTCCTATTGAATTCACTTCTTCCTGTCTCCCCTTTCCACACATGCCTGCCACTTTTTACTGGGTAATAGTCCTCAGTCAGGATGTGAAGAAACTGAGCCTTAAATGAGTTCTCCACAGATGGGAGCCATGCAGGCTGTCGTGTTGAGGAGTGCCGAGTGCCCGCCACACCGGCCCCTCTTCAGTGGTACGTGTGTTGCTGCTCACGTTTGAGTCCTCCTACAAATGACAGTATCTGAAAGGCCGAGCAGGGCTCCCTCTCATCACGTGGATGTGCCTATAATCCAGTCGTAGCCTCTGAAATGCTTCAGCAACGCCTTTGGGGGTGAAATCCCCCCATCGATATCCAGCTTGCAAGCTCCCCCTGCTTAACACGCTGAGTTTCTTTCTCCTTCACTGGTACAGCCGAGGCCATCTTGGAATCCTTGGTGTCCACTGAGCCAAGCCGAGTTTCTATTCTTCATAAATGAACGAGTCTGAGATGTTTTGTTATAGCAGACAAGATAACCAAGAGGAATGAGTTTGGGACAGTTCCCGCCTCTCTAATTAGGGTTCCAAAAGGATTAAGTGCAGAGCTGAGGTCGAACTATGTCAATATTATTGAAACACCACATGGTACTCCATAAATACATATAATGTTTATGTTTTTGTGTCAGAGAAACCAGAGGGCTGTGGAATCTGAAAGTTGGGCCAATAACGAATAGACTAGTTCATGAGTGAACACTGCAGCCAAAATCAACCATGTCCTACCTACCGTCATAGTTCAGACTTTCAGCAGACCAGTCAAGACAATAGGTGAATGAATGGCAGGAGCCCTAAAACCCAGCTTACCTTTAGGGGCACAGTCTAATTTCACTTTAGTCCCAGAGGAATACACCCAGAAAATGGATGAGTGGCTGAATCAAGTCTTTGGTTTCTCTTAATTAATGAGAAAAAGGAAATGAAAATGGAACAAAGAATAAAGAGAGAGCTGAGGGAATAAATTTAAAAAAAAAAAAAAAAAAAGTCGAGGGCAAGTTGCTCCCGGGTAATTTGTCGAAGAGGCAAAGAAAAGGAAATGCTGCCGGTGTGAGGCAACCGAGAGGCAAAGCCAGCGTGCTCGCTCCTAAGCACAAGGGGAAGACATTCGTTCTGAGTGGTGTATTTTAGAAATGGCATGCGGCGGTCCCAGAGGGTGGGAAGAGATGCACCATGCAGACCGCACTCATGTGGAGTTTTATTAGTGGGGAGAGAAGGGAGCTGAGGAGAGAAGAGGAAGAAGAGAAAAAAGAGACAGGAAATGGGCCAGAGAGGAGGTGCAGACTCGACCTCCTGGGAATAAAGCAAAAGGAAGTGGGCAGGGCCCCGCCTTTTATGAGGGGACACAGCACATGCGCAGAGAGACCACGTAGCAATGAGGGCCTATGTTGTCAGGACCCTGAGCGCAGGGATGACTCACCCTATCAGATCCCCAAGGGGTGGGTCTGAAGACAACCGCTTGCCTTGGTCCCAGCAGCTGAAGCATCTCTCCAAAGAGATCGTGAGCACAGAGCTCCTCGATCATCCAGGGGAAGCTTTTTAAGCGCATCACCAGTGACTTGTATAGAAAAGAGTCCAGTGGCAGCACAATTCCAAACGATGTCAAGTAGGACCTCAGTGGGGACCAGCATTGGTCGGAACTCCACTGAACAGCCTGAACTGGCGATCAGCGAGGCTTTGGGAAATTTGGAGGAGAGTAAGTGGCACCCAGAAGGGGAGTGGACGCTGCCATCATGAGTATGGTGTGCCCGCCTTGCTTGAGAAATTCTTGTATTGTGGGAAGTGAACTGAGAGACTCATTCACAGTTACACTTAAGTGCAGGAGACAGAGCACAAAATAAAACATGATATTAAAGTACAAAAGCCAGAGGCAAGCAGATCTCCATGAGTTCCAGTCCAGCCTGGTCTACATACTGAGTTCTAGGATAACCAGAGCTACATAGTAAGACCCTATCTTAAAACAAACAAACAAACAACCCAACCATACAAAAATACAAAAGCCTAGCTCGTAGCTGAGGAGACAAAAATCTCCACTCTGGGACTACTATTGAGTGGAACAGGTGGTCGGAAGTCATCTCTGGATATTTCTGTCTTCCTTTCCAAGGCTCTGCAGTAAGGATTTGTAGTTTCTCTGGGTGAGTGCCAAACACTTTGAAGCTCACTGGAGCTATTTTTATGCAGGAAATGGATAACATATTACCCCCCCCCCCCCCCCCCCCCCGTGTCTGCAATGGGATAACAACCACTGTACAACTCTGAATATAGGGAAATGCCCCTTCCTTTCCTGAAATACGAATGTTGTAAACAGAGCAGGGGTGACTGGGGAGAACTCTTGTCACAGGACAAAGGTAGGAACTAACTGTGATGATTCTCGCCTCTACATCATACGTGCAATGGCAAAAAAGAAAGAGAGGAAAAATCAGATACAGTGGCACATGCTTGCGTTCCTAAGGCTTGCTGGCCAGCTAGCCTAGCCTACCCAGCAAGCCTCTGCCTCAGAGACCCTCGAGAAAAGAAAAGAAAACAAAACAAAACAAAAAGCAGTTGGTCTGTAAGAGATGACTGAACAATTAAGAGTGAGTTTTCCTCTTCCAGAGAACCTGGATTTGGTTCTCAGCACCAACATAGGGTAGCTCACAACCATCTGTAACTCTGGCTCCAAGGGGGATCTGATGCCATCTTCTGGCTTTTACACACATACACACACACACACACACACACACACACACACACACACACACACGAAAAGGAAAGGAAAGAAAAGAGAAGAGAAAAGAAAAGGGGTATGTTAGGAAGCCATTATAAGAAATACTGGCAGCTATCTTCGAGTCTCCATCTCAAGACTCCAAGGTTGTAGCGGGTCACACCTCCATTTTTCTGGAGTGAACGATGCTAGATATTAAGAAACCACTGTGTACCCAAGGCCCAGGGTTGCCCAGATTGTTTGAGACATTCCTTAACAGCTTCCAATGCCTCAAGAGTCAGTGAAAACGTTGAGATGACCTGTTCTTCTCTTTAATTGTGTTTAATATATGTGGGACCAAAAGGTACAAATTATTCTTTACAGGGACAACCACTCGGAGGGTGAAGGAGGAAACCTGCCAAGTCAAAGCCCTGCTTTCAGAATTGGGGAATCTGGCCAAGTACAAACAGCTCAGAGTGTCCCCACCAATCTTTAACTACAGATAAGGTAAGTCAAATAAACACCAGGAATAATCATTTCACAAATAACTTCCTGGGTTTTACTTTTTTATCACAAAATCAACAGTGAGAGTTGCAACTGACCAAATAAATATAAAAATGTACCACTGCCTCTGAAGACCCCAGCTAGAAGTGTGCTGCATTCTTATGTCTTTGCTCAAGTATTCAAAAGCCCAGACCAGTGCTGAATACAATAGATACTGAATGGCTGGAGAAAGGATTTCTTTTGTGGTTTTTTTTTTCTTTCTTTCTTTTTTTGTAATTACCAAAAATCAGTACATGAGGTGGGGCATGTGGGTGTACACCTTTAATCCCGGTATTTGGGAGAAGTTCAAAGCCAGTCTTCTCTAAATAGTGAGACCCTGTCCCAAAAACAAAACAAGTGAATCACAAAGCACTCCATAGGTGTGCAGCCTATACTTTATTTATTCCTCTTCACGAGAAGCTAAACAACAATAAAAGCGCTAGAAAGGAGACAAAGTCTCCATGTGGGAAAGAGTTAGAAACTGGTAGAGGGGAGAAGCTGCTCTTTGATTGGGGACCACACACTGCTGTGGGGTATGTTAGAACCGGGCCATTTTAGATGATAGCATTTGCCACTTTCTCTCTGAATGGCGCCTGGAGTGGCTGGAACTCCTACAATACAGGGAATAGACAATGATAACAACAGGATACAAATGCAAACAACCTAAACAACAACTGAGGTCGAATCTCCTGGTTTGGGAATTGTCTTAGCTCTTTGCTCTTTCTTCCGGACGGCTTTCTAAAAATTCAGAAATTACTGGTGTTCACTCTATCTGCCAGTGCAGACAGATGTGAGGACCGCACTAGTGAACACAGACAGATGTGAGGACAGCACTAGTGCAGACAGACAGATGTGAGG